>JAODGC010000002.1:442593-473222 GCA_027574925.1 Ecitoglossa quadriceps | reverse complement strand
ATAGTAAGTTATAGTTATCCACATTGAAAAGTCCTATGTTGCTTCAACTCTGAATATAGTTTACCTTCGTTCAATTGGGTAGTGACAAAGGTCTTGATCAATGCATCAGTTGTTTGGGTGTACAGTGATAAGGCATATCGCAAACTCTGCAACTCTGCACTCTTATCCAGAAATGCTTTCTTCAGACCATTGCCACCTGCGTGGAAGTACTGTTTGATGGTGTCCAATGCCACCTCCAGCACTGCGCACTGCTTGGGACTCAGGTTCTTCTCAAAGTCCTTGGAGATATCCATCACGCCACTTAGGGCATTCTTCACGTCTTGTTTACCAGTCATGTGATTCTTGAATAATCTGGACATATCCTCAATCTTGGTGTTTGCAGCTAAGTTCTTAGCGTTGTCTGTTATACTCTTAAACATCATCTAAAACAATTCGATAGGTAAAACTCCGACTCTTACTCTTCACCCTCGCTAATTATTCCCATACCGTCTTGTCAGTCATTGGTGGTAGCACAACCGTCTTCTCCAAAATCCGCATTACAATTTTCCAGAGTTCCTTGAGCAGTCGTTTGAGTACAGTCTTTTCACATGATTGAGCGTATAAAGACAATGAACCATCGAGAAGGTCCATGAGTGGTGTAAGGACCTCATCAGCATCCCCTCCAACTGCATTCCGAGCAGCTTGTTGATTCGTACCAGGTTGACCGCCACCCTTGACGTTGGCCAAAAGGTCACCCAGCTCCTTCACGCTCACTGTAATTCTAGGTTCTAAACTGACTGCGAATTCCTGGGCAAGATCATCGAGAGCTGTGTTGAGATTAGCCTGCAGATCATTGAGTATGTTGGCTGCGTCCTGTTCAAGTTTATCACCGCCCATGCTTTCAAACATTTTCTCGAGTTGGACTCTTAATTGTTGAATGTTGTTCATTAATATACATGCCTAAAAGTAAGCAAATATGTATGTAATAGAACCAAGCTGAGATGGATAATCAATAACTTACTATCCTTTCCTCTTTGAGATGCTCTGCAAACTCTTCCCTGACAATATCCGCATAGGCAATGAGAACTTTTACAATGGTCTTTGCAAACCGCTTCATGTATCGCTTCCAGATCTCTGGATCAGGACATTCCAATTTGGAAACCACATCGAAGCACTGTGTCAGTTGAGTAAACACATCCACCACTGAATTAGAGAATAGTGCGTGCTCACTACTCTTTTGGAACTGTAAAGGATTAAAGTGTGGATTAAAGTGTCTTTGATCTATTTTCTAAGGACATATGTCAAGATAACTTTACATTCATGCTACAAGAAGCTGTTGAACTCTTAAACTTACACCGTCCTTCTTATCCCGCTTGAAGGCTCCATGGAGGTATTCCAAGGAGACGTCGTCGTTCTCATTGAGCCATTGCATAACAAACGGTTCGAACCAAGCAGGATACTCTGGCACAGCGCCCTTATACGGCGGCACGTCCTTTACATAGTTCGTATACAGCCACTTCACCTTGAAGTGCAGGTTCATATACGCAGACGATTTACATAATCGGTGCTGTTCATGTTCCTCCAGAGCGTACTTCATATCCACCGCAAAGAGACTCCACATTGTCGAAGCGGACAGCTGCAAAGAAGTGATGCGATAAAAAAAACACGACCTTATTGACCTATTGAGACGGCTAAAGCAGAGAGTTATCGATCCTGGACCTACCTGCCCAATGCTCAACTCCTGAGGAAATTGATTTAGAACTGGACCGTAGCTGTTTTTATCTTCCTCTATAACGGACACGATGAGGGCAATCAATTTATGCCAAAAATCCACGCTATCCAATCGAGGACCATGGTCTTCTGGATCTCTCTTTGGTTCATTGGGATCACTCTGGAATTCCCTGTTGTACAATTCGTAGGTGTTTTCAAAGAGAAACTGGTATGTAGAGCGTAAACAGGCTTTTACACAGTCTTTTACAACAGTGCTGGCTCGTGGTGGGCTAGATAACTCTTGGACTTTCATGCGGAAGAATGTGATACTTGTGAGGAGATCAACTGTGGACTTGAGGTCCATCAGCTTCTCATTGCTGGATGCCGGGAAGTTGTTACGATACATCGAGAGGTCAATGCGCAATGAGTTATGGAGTTGATCCAATAGTTTAACAAACTTCTCTTTCTGTAATCAGATTAATCAGTGTATCAAGAAAGTGCGTGCTAAAAGAGACATTAATATAGCTCACGCCAAAATTGGATGCAGCAAATCGGTCACTGGCAGAAACCGCTGCTGTTGCCGTCGTATGTGCGTAGAAAGCGTTAATATTCGCCAGCAACATGCTCATGACGGCAGGCACGCCAGGACACAGGTATTTCGTCGAAAGGCAGTGAAAGTGTCTGAGAACGATACAAGCAAAAAGAAAAAAACACATTAATCTTCCCCTGAGCTTGTAGACCAATAAATGTAATATATTGCTACATGTTGGGCAGTTAGCAGGGTGGTAGCTAACAACCTAAGTGCAGTAACAGGAAGAGTTGCTTTCTTACGTCATGGCTTGATAGATGGATTCGATCCCGTAACGCATTGCAAATTCATCTACAATTTCTTCCGCTGCTTCCTCAAAGTACACTTTCCACGCATCGTCTCCCTTGGCTTGGGGAAGGTTGACAATACCAGCATTCTGCTCGCAGAGCGAATGGAAGAGATTCTCATGCAAGCAGGTGTACTGCACATGATAGGGGGCCACCTTTTCCTCGCCTTTAATCTCGACAGATATATGCAGACGAATGGCACCCGAAACAGCTGACTTATCCGTTCGTTTTTCCAGATTATACCATACATCCATCTCGCCTGATAATGTGCGTACCTACAAAGAACACACACTAAGCAATCTGATACTACTAGCCCCAAAGTCAAATAAAGCAATCAAAAGTAAACAACCTACTTCAATAATAGTCTGACCCAAGAAGTCATCACTCTCCCTCGTCAATTTCTGCCGTAGCTTACTCTTCAGATCGTTATCCTCATCCCACACCCTGACCTTTATGCGGTCGGAGGAATTGTGGCATTCGCTACAAAGGAAAATCGATTTGTATTCATGTCCTGCATGTGCGACCAGTATTGAGAGCATATTTACAAGTAAAATTTCTCGTCCCACACAGGATTCAGCTCCTGGGGCATGGTGCGTGTGCGTTTCTTCACTTTCCCGACCTGTACCGTCACGTACGGGTCCGACGTGCCGCTTTTATCCTTGGCGATGAGGCCCTGCGCCGATTTGACTGAAACGCCACAAGCGTCAGTAAATCGCCAGCTGGCAAAAACTAACAGAAAGTGAGCCTTCCAGACCAGGTGTCTGCCGACTCAGAAAGAGTGTGTTTGAAAGAGTTGGAGAAATATGAAGCTTTGACTACGGTCTACAGTCTACCTCTACACCACAAGTAGTACATTCGCACACAAGATATAATCACAGATATGTCCCATAGGAATAACCAGCTTGCAACAAGTGAAGAAATCCATAATTCTGCAATTTCTAGTCAAATGACACCTCATCCATGCTGCAATCTGGTCAGAAACAGGTGAGTCAAGCAGTACTAGAAGTTGCTGCATGCAGAATTACCCACTGATATAGAAATATTTACAGTCATTCACAGAGAGACAGAGACAGTGAAGTAAAGTCTTCGAAGCCCGCTCGGCATGCTGCAAAAGATCGTGTGACGGAGATCGTAACGAGATTCTGAGAGACCCAGAAAGAGTATGATAGTATTGAGACTGATAGAAAAGCAAAAAAAGCAAGAAAAGCTAGTAAAGCGCAGCACTCGCTGGAGATCGGCCCAAAACATGATTTCAAAGGAAATCGCATCAGACGATAAATTCTACACTTGCATGGGTCTCAAGACGATCTCCTTGAGGTCTCCTTGTGTATCATTGAATTGATTAATCAAAAATGTGCATTTCTTGCAATTTATGCTGTTCTATAGTGCAAAATGTACTGTGAACATTGTGTCCTTTGTGTGTGAATGTAGTGCACATGTACAGGGTAATAGGTGGTTTGTGATTTAAAGTGGGGTGTAGACGATTCTGACTCTTGTAAATCATTTCCTGATCAAATCGTTACGCTCTAAGAAAATCTAGGAACCTGGATTTCTGTGAGCACAATGTAACAAGTTACATAAATTTGGTTGGTCATCATTAAAAGTTTGGTATTATCAAGCAGGTCTCGAGCTACATTCTATGGGCAAGCTCTTTTAAGAAAGAAAGATGAAAATCCTTAATGAGTACGTAACACAACTGCTAAACTCTAGTTGAGTTCATTATGTTGGCCAAAGTTGAAAGGAGATATTTTCTGTTTAAAGTAGTATTGAATATGCGTTGGCATGCTGAGTTTGAGTGCGAATTAGAAACCGTTGAGTGGATCCAATAACTATTCAGTTTGAGCTTTTTCACATCATTGTTTATAGACTACAAGAGTGGAGTGCGCTTGCAAAGTGGTATAGTAAGTAGGGTGAGTGAATCGGAGAGTTGCTCCTTTGCCAAATGGTTAGCTTGCCAAGTCATTTCCAGAAGAAAGAAGAGGAGAATATATAGATATTGAATATAAGATTGCCGTGATTCAGATTAAAGGCGACAGTTAGTAAGGAAGGCTGGAGGAGCAGATTGCGAAACTCGATTGCATTCCGATTCGTCAGTGCACAAGTCCAAAGAGGAATACGCATGTAACTCGCTCGAAAGGAAAGAGAGAAGAAGAGTGAGTGTGACCATAGAGAATAATATACACGGTTTCTTGCGTGTGTTTAGCGCAATTAATTCAGCAGGAGTCCTGCTGACGAGCGCTGCTCGGGCTCGATAACAGTGCGAGAGAGGGGGAGAAATTTCCGAGCGACAACTGTCGAGAGGATAGCTCGCCGGATGAGTTTTACAGATTTCCCAATAGAATGCAGCTGGCAATACCTGTGATTGCAATCTTGCACGACCACTTGGATGTGCCCTCAATGGTCATCTCTTCGGCCTGTTCGATTGAATCAATGTGTGTGTCTGGGTCCACTGAAAATGTCGTTCTGCTCGCGCACGCGCACGCGCACAATCAAGGCCGGAACCGGAAACAAGAATATAAAAACAACATCGATACAAAAAATGGGCGGGGGTGGGAGACGTTGGAGAGCGAATCCATTGACAATTGATGGAGGTTTGCATGTGGTGGGTCCATTAGAAATCACATAATCATCAAAAGTAACACAAGTAACAGCAAAACTTCCAAAACGTAAAACATGTATACCAAGAAATTAGACATCTATAACGGCAGTTTCCTTTTGTTTCTGCATCGTTTCTTGTTATCATCACAACCGGGGAGCATTGGGTAATGAATTGTGGTTTGTTGGAGGTATTTACGCCAGTGTGTCGACCGCTATTTTGTCAACCGCGGCTTCCATTCAATCACATTTAGTTGAGTGTCCATTGTACATGTGTGCATTGTAGATTCGCCAAGCGCTATCTACATTAGCAAAAATAGCAAAACACTACAAAGCGGTCACCCGCTGCAAGTAGTAAAATGTCGGATGGTGGCATTATTAAATGGTGCTATCATTAATCCGCAAGCTGGACTATCACAAAGATGCTGATAAAATTTCACTCAGTCTGATTAACGACGCTGATAAAAGCTATAGATGGCGTGCGTGTCACTTTAATGCTTCATTTATGCATCCTCTCGCTCAGTGGGTAGACGCGAAGCATTTGGAAATTATAATTCGACATAAAATATTTACGCGGCGCGCATTAAACGCACACTTGTTTGAGCAGAGCGTGACGCTTCGAATGGCATCGTGGGTGGTTTACTGTTCAATTTCGCATAGAAAATTGAATCATAAATAATTTAAGCCCAGATTTGATAGATGCATTATGCTGGATTGCGCGCAATGCGCAGAAATCTTCCTGAGAGGGTGCGCGAATAATTCCAGGCGTACTACTGACATGAGTGACATGGGAAAACTTAAACAAACATCCTTGCCGCCAAGCAAATTATCCTTATCTCTTTTACCAAGCGACACTTTAAATGAGCGTGCTGCGCTAACAAATCACTGATCGCCAACTTTCTAATCGACTCATTCAATTGCGATTATGCGATTACCATGCGTTGGGCGTGCTAGCGTTTCTAGCACCAACATAAAATCAATTTCGTCTTTTCGGATACTCCTCGCCGCTTAGTTTAATAAGTCAGTTGCTAATGTTTGGAATGCAAGCACGCCACGTATATTTGACGCGACTATTCAGAAACTAGAGGAATCCTTCCGGATAACGCCACATTAATGATAGCAGCCAAGCTAATAATGCAATGCAATGCACGTTCCAACATTACTGCAAACGTACGATAATGTACATGTCAGACTAGAATGCATTCGAGCGGCTTGAGCATTATCTAAATGTGCATGAATGAATATGGCCGCAAAAGTTATACCGCCATTTGGTACGAATCGAAAGAGGTGGACAAAAAGCGGTCCGACTTTACTGCAATTCTGAGATGAGGACGTTCTTGGATGAAGCAGAAGCAAAAAGTGATTCTTATTGTTATTCTAAGTAGTTATTATACAGACTGGATGATCTAAATTTTCATTGTCAGCCAGATAATTGTCAGATAATTCAGCGTACCAGTCGGTATAATATTGCACATAATAAAAGCACATTCAGAACATTCAAGGTTATGATGAGTTTTTCAAAGGTTACACTGATTTATGTACAAATTTGCAAATTAAAATGTCGCACAAGTTTCACAATCCAATGTTTAGTGAGGCAAAGTTGCTGTTTATAACGAAATATCGTTTTTACTTTTGGTTATAAGTTGCTAATATTAATGGTGCATTTATATCCTTTACTACTGTAGCTAATTTGATTCGAAACTATTGAGTGGAAGTATTTTAATTAATTATAAGCGTTAAGCTTGGTTTCGTGTGTTGTAAGATCAAAATCGTCATCATCATTAGCCTTATCTCTTTTGTACCCGTATGCCGGGTATAGAGTTTCGTGCATGTCAACCGTCACTGTACTTATCCACGGGCTTTCCGATAGCTGCTGAACCGTTGGTACGGTTGGTTGCAGACCTCTCTTCGGTTTTAACGCTTCCGACAGAGGTGTTAGCAGGATTTCAACCCGTGACCTACCAACTCGTAAGCTAGCTCATTGCCAAATGTTGTACCGAGGCGCTTTATAAATATTTTTACTGAATTTCTTCCTTAATGAAATCACGTTTGTATAAAAAATTAACTTTACTTTCAACCCTGCAGTTAACATGATCTTGGTAACAGTTGATTTTAAAGTTAATTTACTCAGCAGCTTTGATAGTTATTTTTCATTCCTTCCTTGCTGTATTATAGTCACAATAATATATTATGACTCTGTAAAATATAAATCAAATCAATCAATATATGACGATGCAAATGGATGCTTTGCATGTATCCAACTTGTGAGACATTTCTATTTTGTTCTTGTGCTAATTCAGGATCAATTTGAAAAATTCATCATGATTATTATCAACAATATTGCTGCATTTTCGTCGTCACGCCGTCGTCGTATTAAAATTAACACATCTCAAGACAGTCATCGTACAGGCGATAATTTGTGTGTTGTTGTTTGTTGATGGTTGGGACAAACTATTGGTGACAAACCTGTGATGGCGATCTTCGCCGACCACTTCGACGTGCCGTCCAGCACGCTTTGATAGATGGCCTTCATGTGCCCAGCGTGGTTCTTTTCCTCCATACCAAAGACATCCCTGAATCGGTACAATTTAGAAGCACAGTTTGCAAGACAGAAGAGCAAGACAACATCCTGCGTCGTGTATGAATTCCCATTTACATTAACGTTCAAAGCTAGTTTCACTGAGATATGGCCTTAAACTACGTACTTCAGATCGTAGTTTATTAATAAGACATAAAGTAAATTGTGAAATCCATTACTGTAGGCGCTTTTGCAATAGCCATTATCTCAGGTTAACTTTACAACTTGCTAGACAACACTTATAAATAACGTATGCATAAATCGTGTTCTGGTAAAAGGTAAAAACCTGCAATTCTAAATTGGCAATTCAGCTATTAGTTACGAAAAAAAAAAAAACGCACACAAACATCTTCATAATGAAGTCATCAAAATTGATACAAGATCCCAAAAAAGTGGAAGGCCTAAGTATTGGCCTAAGTAGATATTCGATTAAGTAAGATCTTACCTGATCAGCTCGAAGATCTCTGGCTTTTCTCTTTCCCGTTGTTTCATTCTTTCCTTCATCGCTGTGATTATGCTATTCGCTTTATCTTCAGCGCCGTGCTTTGAGCTTTTCTCCGCCGCTCCTGTGTACATGACAATAGAAGAAACAGTAAGTTACCACAATTTGCAAGCTTCACTTTTTACACATCTGCACAAAAAATCGATTAGATTCATTAGCAATTTGCCTATGCGAGAATCTACGTATGGATTTAAATCGATATGAAATTTGAGTCGCATTTTGAGCTTTCTTTTTTTTTTTTTTGATTCATGAACGTGCAATGGCAATGTCTTTTGACTTAATGTTCTGTTGTATTGTTTGTTGATCAAATCATTGGTATTCGTGTTCATCTTTATTCATATGATTTAGTTGAGTGCAACTATATATGCAACTTGTTTTACATTTTATTACGGTGCTGCTAGGGGAGCTTTCTAAAATATGTCCGGCGAATTACAATTCTTGCAATACGAAAAAGATTAATTTAATGCTTCATAAACGTGCAGCTATATCCCGAGGCAATTAAGTATCGCAAATTAGTGACCAAGGACTATGTGATGGTTACAGGTTGCAACTATTGCAGACTGGTGACTGTTCAAAGTATAAAAATAATAATTTCAATTTATAGAATATTGACTATAAATATGTATTATTCTATTAACGAATAATGTTGTTTTGCATTAATGTATAATGTATTTTGTTGCAATAAGGTTAAAATTGCTTAGAAATTCAATATAAATATAATAGCAGATTTACGGTAGATAAACAATTCTTTTTATATATTTTAAAAGCAAAATATATTTGGTATTAAACCAACTTTGAATATGTTTTTACAAAATTTAATTATCTTTTCGCGTTGCAAAGTTATGCATGTTTTTCTTAATGGATAATCTGAAATTGTGAGTATTTTTATCATAATTTTAAAGATTATTTGGTCAGAACTAATGAAATATATTACAGTACTTTTTAAAAAAATAAAGAGTCTCATTACCATACTTCATTCTTGTAAAATATTATGTTATATAAATGGTAATTTGTGTTTATATTCTTGCGTTCTTTGAAAACACACACATTTCCTTGAAGTAATCATAAATCTGCTTAGAAATGCAAGCAAAATATAAGAGCAGATTAAGAATATATTAACAATTATTTTTATATGTTTCAGAAAGAAAATCTATTTAGTATTAAAGCTACATTCTGTATACTTTTGTAATATTATCTATATATTTGTTGTTGTAAAGTTATCATAACATCCATTTCTCTAACTAATTTGATCTTTGAGGATTATTTACTCAGTAATTATGCATGTTTTTACAGTTCTTTCTTTTTTGATATAAATTTCCCTGAATATATTTTGTTACTCTAAAATATCTAATTATATAAAAAGTAATTGGTGCATAAAATGTTGCTTTCTTGCAAACAACACAAACTTGATTACCTTAAAGTGAAATACTACTTTTAAAAGAACGAGCAATTGTGCACGCAGAATACATTTCTACGTTAATTGACAGAGAATAAAAGTATATCTGCTTATAATTAAAAAAAATCTGCTCATGTGCTATACAATATCAATAATTTCTATCCACAATTCATGATATAACTGCAACAAACATGAATCAATTGTTGTAAGCAAGTTGCATTAACTATTCTGAAGCTTTTATCACTAAAGCACAATGCATTCTTGAATCACTCCTGATTTAAGTTCCATTTCCTTCCAGTGCAAAAACATTAAGTACATTGTTGCCTTGCAAATTGAATTGTGACTACATCGCTATCTTCCCCGAATATTCCTTAGAGGACATCCTGCCTTCTGTTTATGTCAAACCAAGTCAGTTTTCTTTGTGCAGTGTAAAAAGTGTGTCGCTTGATGTACGCACGGAATGATCAAGTTCGCTGAAGGATATTAACTTACTCTGAAGGCAGTCGGCATTAAGAAGATCCTTGCACTTTTCGTGGCATTTGACACCACACTCCGTACAACGCACACCTTGCCTAGCAATGCCCCACAGGAGTCCTTCGCATTCGTAGCAATACGTCGGCGACGTCGCCGTCCACAGGACGAAATTGTGTGGCGTTGTGCTGCTGATCGGATAGATAAGCGCCTGCAGTGTCTTCTTGTACACGTGCATTTTCTGCGGACAAAATAAGAGCGCACAGCGTGCCGGAGCGCCACCAAACGCGTGCATTAGTATTATCTACTTCAGCTTGCCCAGCGCATCCGCCAACAACAATAAATACGCAAACGTCCCATACGCAAACGCAAATCATCTGGCGACAAACAAGAGTGAACGAAAGAAAGTAACGAACACACACCCAGCAAACCAATACCGAATATGCCAACTGCATAACAGAAACAGAAAGAAAGAGTGATGCACGGATTATACACAGGTCAGCCAATGGAAAAGTAATCAACGTATTTTCATCACCAACTTACTTCGCTCGCAAACATAAGCCCGCGATGGAGGACGCGTTCGTGAATTACTCTCTTCTGTAATCAGCTATTGCTTGGGAAAGTTTTGCAGCACGCTAGCGCTTCGGTATTTATACGTTCATTACTTTCTTCTAGTACATTCTCTTAGTGCGCTCTAATTTTACTAAATAAACCAAGTGTCTTGAAGCTGGAGTCAATAACAAAGCGGTTTCTAAGAAACTTTCATCTAGACATAATGCAAATGCGGCTCAAAAAGTCTCAAGACTTTTAAATCATGTCATTTGTGTAGGTTAATCAAATGTTTGGAGAGCAGGTAAATTCAAAGCTTTTATTTCACACCAGGATGATTCAATTTTGTCACCTTAATTTCATCCTGTTTTGGTAGATTTTCAAATACGGGCAGATATTAGATAAAAAATAAATAAAACAGAAAATTGAATCCTCACAGTTTAGTGGTAATCCTACACCTTATCCCATCTCTACCCATCTTTAATTATTACCATAATATACTACCCAAATGAGAAATAAGTAATTTTTCTGCACAAGATCCCCACAAGGATTATTTTTTCAATTACACCCTTGGTAGTGGATGGAAAATAAAAGCTTTCAAATTTTGATCGTGTAAGCGCGTAATGTTGGTTGAACCAGTTGCAGGTGAGTGATGTTGTTCTGAGTAAAAAGTCAATAATAAGCATGTGGTCTTGTTGTTTCAAACAACTTGACAACTTGAAAAATCGCTGTAAAAATCCTACTGATTTTTCGCGTATGAAAATTACGACTTTGCCTTGCATCAACTTTGCATAGAAAAACGTTCGGCAATTATAATTTAGAGTAATACAGAACGACTACTTGGTTTCAAGCTACGCCTTTACCCTTACCAATGCAAGCTGTAAAGTTTAATGTTAGAGAAAAACACACATTATATTCCATTGCTTGGTAATATGAGTAGAACAATACAAATAGAAAGAGGTTGATATCAAGTAATATATCACACAAGTCCACAGAGTGGTATTCAAATCCAAGGCTGACTTTGAAATATCGCAAGACTAATAAGAAAAGCAGCCAAATGACAAGAATTTCGATTTGTAGTGAATCTATGCTGATTTGAACTCAGATTCATAATTCGCTTTGATTTCGTGATATAATCATCGTACTGAATTGCTGAACAATGTGGGTTGGACTGAGTTGTACTTACCAGTTCCTCATCGTTGAGAGTGGCTCTGGGGACGGCAGAAGTAAGACCAGCATTGCGCTTCGTCGCCGCCATGGTCTGTGAAACAGAAATGCGCATAGCATATTAGCTAGGAGCGGTGAAATAATCACATGCCGTACGCGCGGCCATGTTGTCGCTGCATTCGCACCCTGTCAACATGGCCGCCGCCAGCGATTACAAGTTAACATTGTATGATGCACTAATGACGGATTAATGAACAACAGAGTGTTTCACAACTGTGCAAGTCACATTCAGCAAGATAATCCAGATATTAGACAACGTTACTGATTATCGTTTGCGCCCAGCGTCAAAATTAAAATGAAATTTCACAGTCAGTTGTTAATCACTATGTCAGTTACATATTGTTTATAAGGCATGTGAATAGTATGGTATACAAGATCCATCAGTTACAAGGGAAAGCATTGTTTACAATGATGCTGTTTCTACTACGGAAAAACATGTTATACAAAATGTCAAAAAGTCCTGCAACAAGCGCCATCTCTCGACGTCGACAACAAATCTACTTACCCGTTGGCACATCAAAAAGATACAACACCGATAAAGAAAAGCATGGATGATGGGCGTGTCTGCATGCAGATGATTGATCAAAATCGAAAAATTATTCCTAATTCGATTTTATATATTCATTCATACTCCATGCTGAGGCTACGAACGCTGCCAATCGCGTGTGATTGATATAGATTCACATCGATACAGGCAGAGAACCAAGTACTGCACGACAAGGAGATCATCATGTGACAAGGGCAACAAAAACAAATGCAATCGACGCTGGCGCAAAATGGTACCCACAATAAGGGCGACACTTTAACACTATGTCAATGCGAAAGTCACCAGAGGGCGTTATGCAATTGTTTTCGGCTTTGAATCACTTACACCGAAAGTATGTCGCTGCACGTTGTAGCTTAAAGTAGCTTGAAGGGCGTTACATCAAATGCAAACTGAATTACCAACTTAACAACTTGAGCTTGTACTGCTTGCGTTGTTCTGGATCATTGTTTACGCCCTTCACAGCTTTAGTCGTGTCAGTTTGTATCTACATTTGCCTAGCGTTCTACTTCATTTTCTACATCTGCTACGGTAAGTATGGTCTATAGACTGGCGTAAAACAGCTAATTTCTGACAATAATCGTAACTCACATTCGCGCACGTCACAAGTTTCTTTACGTTCAGCTAGCAAATACATAACATCGAATCAATAGAAATAGAAGCAGAAACTGCAGAAAGGAGAAATAGGTGCGTACATTCATTGTTATTATTTCCAAATTAAAATCAGAGTAATCACCACACAACCAAAAAGAGAATAGAAACAAGAATACAAACCAAATAGACAAGAGAGTTGTAACAAGTTAAGTTACTTGCGTTGGTTTAAAAAAGTGTGTCCACAGTAAGTATACGTTCGTTAGATAAGTACGTACAGAGAAAAGAGAGAGTAGTGAGAATCATTTAATATAAATCAGAATTTTATTGGGAATTCATAAAGGTTTGAGATGGTTTTTACGTTCTATACTCAACAAAATACAAATTTTCAAACTGCAATGTTGCCAATAAGTATAATGAATGGCAACACAGCATTTGCAAATGACACATTTGACATTATAAGATGATCAAGTGTCCCGTGGTTTTAGACAATTCAAGCAACATTTTGTAATTTGTACTAAAGAAATCATTAAACTATTAGCAGATCATCCATATTCGATTTTGGACACATCATTTAATGCAGCAAATGAATAATTAATTATAGTTACTTATGGTTTATTGGTGTTCACCTCTTCCCAGTATAAAATTCTGCTTCAATTAACATGATCCATTCCTTTGCTATAAGTAATTTAAGAGAGTAATGTTTGCACTGATGCACTGCACAACATAACTGCCTCTGGTATAGTGCAAAAGTGAAGCGTTCCAACAAAGTATCACAGAAGTCAAATATATGTATGTTAAATCTGTTAAGATTACACTTGCAAAAATAGTTTCCAAAAGTCGTAAAAAGAGTCCAAAAAGTACGGGCGAGCAGTAACAAGTTCGTTCCGATGATGTCATATCAGAGAGTGGAATATAATAAAGATGTTGCAATATATATATGTGGTAATTTGAGAAAATCGTTAAAAATTTGTAAACAAATTGAATCGCTAGATTAATGTTAGTAAGTCCAATAATAGTATGAATATACCTTGAGAACCTGTAGGTTGGTCATTGGTCAAACGATGCATTTGAAGGGGGGACGCAAACACCAGTAGCAGAGGAAAATGTTTGGTGGTTTGTTTTTGGTAGAGATAGAGAGAGAAATTAAAAACACATATGCACATTAGTTCCATTGGTAATCACCACGACATCAATTTTAAGGGTCCACTCATGTTTATTCGGTCCTTGGATGAGGTGCTTGCAATGGAATAAATATGAGTAGACCCTGAACATTTATACACCATAATAAAGAAGGAATTCATTTAAATCCTGGATGATTGATGATGAAATTAAATCAAACAATCTGAGAAAAATCAAAGTTGCTTTGTGGCGGACAAAAAATTTCCAAGCCATGGCTTCTTATTCCATCCCTCGAATGATTTAAGGCAGCTCTGATTTTCCTTGTCTGATTGTCCAGTTGAGCGTAACATGTAAACTCCACACACGATACAACGAAAAAGTAGGAAACACACAACGAAAAAACGAGGGGGGTGGAGGCAGATTGATCGTTCGAAGTGGGCGAGATAAGGAATAACGATGTTGCATGCGAAAGCGGTCTCGAGTCTACCACCTCGAGACCGCTGAAATGTTCATTTTTCATTCTTCGCCGAATCTGAAATTACGGATCGCCCGCAGGCGCGACACGTCGCGGCAGATTAAGGGCGCGCATAATCTAACATACGGGATCAGTCCCCAGGGGCCTGCCAAGCACACTCGGCGCACAAATGCGCCTGTACCGCATTCATTCGCAATTCACATGCATCAAGCCAACAGGGAGCTGTGGGGCACACGCAACCCTTCAAATGATGCCCATCAAGCTTTACCTCAAGGGTGGACACATGAATATGATACAATTCACTTGGAAGTAGTTGTTCATTTGGTTGGAGCTTGTCACTTACAGGATGTAATTATTTACTTATTTTGAGGCGTACTCTTACCCATGCCAGATACCAACACTGTACTAATTTATCATACTGCATTAGGTACCAAAGTTCTTAGCAGTTATTAAAACTAGGGTTCGGAGAAAATATAAATTACGGATACGACTCTCAGCAGGATTTGAACCAGTGTCCCTCGAATATCCGCTTCGCTGTCACTATTACAATTAGACGCCTTACCATCTGAGTTATGGAACTGCACCAAGGTGTAATTACATAAGGTATCTGATGATTAGGAATTTCCTGGTGCAATTTTAAAAATGATAGAAGGATACTTAGATGTTGTTGTTTATAAGGCAGTAAGATATATTAAAAAACACATTGATTCCTACTAGGATCCCAATGGATCCAAGGTAATAGATAGGTAAGAGAGTAAGATAGGTAGATAGGTAGATAGGTAATCTTTACAGAAAATATTGACTTCTTAAGATGTTGTGTTTTGTATCACGATATCATAGCAATTTTCTCAAAAATAAGTTGTTGCCATAGTTTAGCTTCGGTTAGGTTGTGGAATATAATTTTTGGTTCCAATTCAACGCAAATTATCGAAATTCTCTTAAAACTCCCAAGAAAATGTATCCACATAAAGAAAGCATCAAGATCCTAAATAATTTAATTAAAATACATTTCACATTAGAAATTAGATAAAATCCTAAACTCAAAGAATACAACTTTACAATCAGATTAAGAGCAAGGATTTAGTTCCTTTGAAGATATTCTTAATTTTTGGGTTTGATTTGCTTAATACAAGATAAAAAGGTTCCACCTCCTAAAATATATGGTTATCTCTGTTACGTTTTCGACAAGGCCTAAAGACTTTTTAAATACCCATTTTTGAACAGAACCTACAGTCCACAATATGTGCGTTAGGTCAAATGATGATGAATGATGACACCTACATTCAAGCCACGTGCCATTTCGCACTCACAGCTCACCACCAACACCACCCACATCACCAGGACAATGAGGACAATCCTCGATGTTGTTAGGGCTGCCTAGCATAACAAATCCCACTGTTCTGGCCCACTCTGCGTTTCCCCATCCACGTCCAACCCATCCATACGCAACACTATTACAACCAAAATACGAACATCTCAATATACACTGGCAAATGTTCAATACGGGGCATACATTGACAAATGTAGATTTATTGACCCCTATTCTAAAACAAAACAATGATTCAAATCGAAATTCCAATATAACATCAATTGACACATTCCGATGGAAGAAATTATTCATCGATGGCTGGGATTTGCTTAAATTGTGACCTGTAATCATTCATTCAAATTCATTCATGCATTTGTCCCATTTGGTTCGTTTACGCTCGCGTCAATCCCATTGCTTCAGAACAAATCGAAAAGATCACTCCGGTTGCAATGTAACTGTTGGCATATTCGCTGCACACCGCACCGGGGTACAACTTTTGTATATCTATGTAAGAAGAATACGCTTACCAAGTCGGATACCAGTGGAATTGATTTTCGCCGTGGTCGGATATCGGGCATGCTGTCAATGTTGCTGTAGAACGGGTTGTCGCCCGGATGCCTACAACCGACACAAATGACATTTATTAGAATAAATCAACTTCAGTTATATTCACAACAAATGTACCAGAGTTGTCTTGCATAACTGGAATATTACCTTTCAAGAATCTTTCCAACTATTCTAGTTTTTGAAGATTTAATTTACACAACTCAATAATTACAAGAAAAACAGCTGATAGAAGAGTAAAAGAGTTACTTTGATCATGCTTTCTTCGTCCGACTCATATTACTGGCTATGCTTTCCTTTTCTATCAAACAAGTTGTTTGACTTTGATAGGGTACCAACCAGAATAAATTAAGATTGTATCAAATTAAATAAACAAAAAACAAAAATGCCAACAATTAATAATGCTAATTTTAATCCTATGCACCTGCTTAATACGATAACTTCTACGCGATAAAATTTGCGCTGTGGCAGTTAGATCTGCATGGGAGGTAAACTCAATTAGTCCTCGCTTCTATCTCTTAATTGGAATTTTCTTTTTTATATGTATGCAGCGCACTTAGCTCAGATGATGTCCGCTGTGGATCGTCGCTCAACCGAGTCAGCAGTGTAGTCATGCAATTGCAACGCAATTAGTTTTTAAGAGAAGCCCCCGATGAGTGCATGCCAGTATTTATTTTATTCATGCAAGATCAATTTTAATTCTTCCTTTAATTTAAATAGCTAGCCCGCTTTGCATTTAAATACTATAGGCGGCATTAGATTTTCCACGCTATTACAGCCACAATTTCAATTTGATTTAGTTTAATGCGAAGCCGTTGGAATTTATGTGGCGTTAAACTAAATCTGCTCACTACTGCAATGCAGGTGGGGTGTAAATTTTAATTTTAATTTGGGTCAGCGTTGCGGTTCAAAGTGTTCAAATACTTTACAATTAGAGGAAACTATACGGTGACCTCAAAATACTGGAGGAAATTCCTCAATGAGTATTGGATGTTGACTGAGAAAAAAAATGTTTGAAAGAAATTCCTAAAATGATTTATAAATAAAATTTGGATTGTTTTGATAATCTAACACCAAAAAGATATTTCGTGTAATAAAAATGAATACAATAATTTATAAAATATTGGCTAGGGAATTTGATGGAACGCTCAATTCTGTTTCATGTGTTAAAGGAGTTGCCTAACACACTTTATTTTTATTTTGCTGAAACTGAAATTGACGAGCAAAACACTAAATTCATTTTGCATTTTTAAATATTTCAACCTGGCTTATACGTCATATTAATTATATTTGATTGAATGACATTAGAAGGTTAACTTGTCCTAAAAATGTCTTCAACATTCAACATATCTCTCTATATAAAGTCAAATGTCAACTAAATCAATTCTTTTAAATCAAAGTTTCATATGCTTTTATATGCTAACCCAAATTACCAACCATTGAAAGCTTCAATTTCAGCAATAAAAGCACCAAACGCAATCAATATTATTACCAACTGCAAAACCTCCAAGTCTCATCGACTAATCTCCTTAGCAATTTGAAAAGCAAAAGTAATTATGAATATAACTACGCACCAAAACAGTACCGCTCATATCTTCAAAGATAATAATTATTTCGGCACAATAAGATTATCGGCCATTTTCGCTTGTTTTGCTTGTTTATTCGCATGACATTCAAAATTCTGCAATCTACATTAATCCCGATACCGTCGCATTGCTTGCAATGATGCTTGTCATTTTAAACAAGCACCAGCAAAGCAACCAAGTGTCTAATTAGAAAAACAAAGTTTGCGTAAACACCGCGTGGCAGGAAGTTAGCCGGCTGTGCAAAATAAATAACAAATATGAGCAGAATGTAACAAAGTGTGGCTGGCGTAATATGCAGATTATAAAAGTTGCATTATCAGCCTATGAATATTACCATATCTAATCAAGTCATCTAATAAAATATATGCTAGGTTTACATATTAAAGATTATCACGTACACAAAGTTTGGTTTGATCATTGCAAACTTCAATTACATCAGAAAAGTTGAAATTTTTGCACAAAAAGAAATGTATGTTAGGCAACTGCATTATCACATGAACCAAGTGGAGTGTATCAGGATATTCTCTTGCTAGTGTTTCCCATCGTCATTTTAAAAATATAATAACAACTAAAACCATTACTATAATAATTTATCAACTAAACGTTTACTTACCCATTGGCTCGTCCTGCATTATCACCCCCAAGTCCAGTGCCGTTCTAAAAAACAAAAATATAAATTAATACAATAATAACTCAAACATTTATTGTAGTTAACAACGATTGCAACAAACATGTTTATCTAAAATATAAAACAAATACAATCTTCATTGTCGTCTGGGTTTTACAATAGCTTTCATGTGTGTTGTTACACTTTTAACAGAGAGCCGACATGTTCTCTTCGAAGCGTTGAAAAAGCAAGCGATTTATTCGTTTTACTTACTTGTAGTATTATTACTTGTCTCTAATTGCGTTCATTAAGCGTATAAGGTGTGTTTATTTGTGTATAATACTGCTAGATAGTTGTTATCTTATACAATATTCGTTCCTACGTCATTATTGTTACAAAAACTAGGGTAGCCAGTTTTTGGATTTTCCACTTTTAATTGAAACAGTTTGATCAGATGAAGGAAAATGTACATGTACAATGACATTTTTCTTGCAAACAACTTAAACCTTTACTTTTCCTACTTGCTTTCTGCAAGAAACAAAGAAATCCAAACTGGATATTTTTGTTTTCAAATGAATTGAAGGATTGCAACTATTAATTTCGAATTTTTAATGAACAACGTCAAATACAATGCTGTAGACTTAAAATTGTCGCTAGTACGCTTCATGCATAAGAATTATTAATCAAAACAATGATTCCGTAAGCAAAAAAAAGTTGATCTTTCAAAATTTGAAAGCTGAAAATCATCGTGAACAAGTAGGAACAGTCTAAATTAAATCATTCGTTTTCCAGTTGTCTAATTTATTAATTTCATGCTGCAAGGTGCTTGTTTTAGTCCAGTAAGAGACAGTTCATGAAAGTTAACAATATCAAGTAACGATGGTAATACTCACACTTAAGTCAGTCTACATTAAAGCCATGTTTGTAGTGTATTTCTCCTTTCGTTTGTTATACATGTAGGTAATAATTACATTCGTAAGTTTGCATATGAAAATATAATAAATACATTTTAAGTGATGGGTTACAATGTCTACCAGAGATAGGAGCAGCATTAAGCTTGTTTGTCTCCATTCCGCGTCTTCTTTCTTTAATTAGAACGACAGTTGTATTGCGACGAAGTGGTAAATTCATTACATTAGTAGTAGGACATTAGTATTGCTACAAAGCCAATTAATTACTGTATTTGTTTTGCTCGGTGCAGACTGGGGACGTTTCGTTGTTCAATCTTTCTGTATAAATAGCAATTACATTTAGTACCTATTGTCATCATTCTCAACGCATGATGGTTAACTTACAACTGATACTTGTGCTCAATTATAGACTAATTGAAATTCGATATTTCCTTGATGGGCACGTAAAAGACGCGATGGTCCATAAAATATCCCATGGAAATAATCGTCTTCTTTAATGGTGGATTCAGGAAGTAACACTTTATTGAAAATACATTCTTGATGGCTTTTTAATTGCATTGGGAGGGTGGCCAAATTGTTGGTTTTGAAAAAACGAACGAAGAATGTCACGCTGTTACCGCATTCATGCACGCAATTACCAATTGCTTGATACTAGATGTGCTTTTTTTGTTCAGCATGTTAATTGCTTTGTATAGATAACAGAATGATAAATAAGCTTGCCCATGTATACACAAGTTAAACACATTTTTAAATTAGTTTGGAACTGAACCAGAATCGCTATAGTGATTTCATCTTTATTTTTCAATTTGGATTTGCATCTTTAATGAAGTGGAGTTTATTTGGATAGAATGCTTGTTTATTCAGGAATTGTCCTAATGATGCAGTGCCTGAAATTTACTGATCCGATTGTGCTGGAATTATTTTTGCTGCAGTTTGATGTATTGCACTTTCCGGTTATTGGAAAACATAAAGGATTTGCGCTTGTGAAGCTCTCTGGGAATCAATCGCTATTGCAACTAGTGTGCTCATCGATAGCATTTAAATTTGAAATTTTATGCTAATTTTCCTGCACAAAATGCCGAGCTCAATGTTGAATGATATATCAGTGTGTAATTGGTTGCGGTATTCCATTGTACAAAATAAACTATTACAATGGGATCATTTGTCTAGAATAAACTGTTTGTTAAACAACAAAAAGCAGCGGAGTATTAAAAAAAAATGAGGAAAATTAAGTGGAATTAATTTTATAAATTTACCTCCATATTTTAATCGAGTTTAAAAACAATATCAGTGATTGAAATGTAATTCTGGGATAATTCTGTAAACTTCAAAACTTTGCCCTGGTGTTAAACGTAAGAGTTTAAAAGTAAAATCTAGTATTTTGTAACTTTGAACCATTTAAAGCTTTGTTGGGAACATACTTAGAGTAAAACTTTACAAAAGTTTACTTTGTCATTTACTGAATATTTCATGTTGTAGATACGTTTTTAGTATGTTGCTTTTTTGTTTTTCTTTTTGGCATACTTCGTAATTTAACCAGTGCATATGTATATTAGTAAGATATCAAATAAGTATAAGTAATCAGTATTTTATTAATTGCGTTGTTTCTAATGGGTTTTATGATTTTTTCTTAGAGAAAGATATATGGAGTTCTGAAGAGAGTAGCTTGCACTAGATGTTGTGTGTTCGGTGGCTGAGTGTCGACTGTCATACAGTTTCCAGGATTCGCAGCCATTAGATCGCGGTGGCTTTGTGGCGCTCTCGTCGGAGGCGCGAATTATCGCGTAACCTTGCGCATTGCCCTTACATTATCACCTGTGACGGCGGCGACCCTACCGTGAATGCTGTGTACTAAACTCAATCAAATTCCTACAGCTAATGAGCTTAAATTCAAATTATAGTAACTGAAGAAAGCAACATGCCAAAAATATTATTACATGATAAAATATTCAGTAAGTGACAAAGTACACTCATCTCAAATTATTGAATATCAGATACTTTGTACATAAAAGACCAATTTAATTTAATTAACAAAAGCCTAAATTGTGACAATTTATTTAGAATAAATTAAAAAACTTAAATTTAGAGTTAAATACACCATTTTAATAATAAAATTTAATTAAAAACGCAGCTAAATCCCTATGTAAGCAAAAACTCCTTACCATAACACAAATTCCTCTCCAAGCAAAAGTAAACCAGCCGTAAATAAAGCTCTTGCTTTCTCATTCTAGGAAATAAACCGCCCCGATTTTCTTTAAATGTCTTATAAAGTGATAAATCCTCAAAATATTCCTTCCAATTAAAAAGTAATGACATTTATTAAAAAAAATATCGATTAATACTGTGTGAGGCTGAAATTACCTGAATTAATGTGTCATAATCAGACATGCTTCTACTGCCTGAAACGAGCAAAGCTTTTAACCGCCGATTAAACAAACCTCCTCCGGTCCACTGCTTGTAATAATATTTAACCTACAAACTAGCAACGTGGATCTCTATTATCTCTTATTGTAGCTGTCTAGGCTATGATAGTTATAACTACCCAGCCAATCTGCACCTGAACTGGTGTGCATCAAAACTTCCAGTTGCGAGATGGCTAATCATTGCGTTCCTTTGTAGACGGTGAACATGGCCTTATTTACTAACTACTGCCTCTAATTAGGGATGAACCTGTTCAATATTGTTCACGGTAATCTACTGAAAACTATATGGCGTTGCACTATATTCCAGGGTTGTTAACTTTTACGAGGTGTATACTTATTCTTTGTGGCTGTTTTGCAGAAAAATTTCATTTAATCATAGGGGGAGGGGGAGAAAAAAAGTAATTTAATATATCATACAAGTTGGGCTAATAATTCGAAATTGAAAACGTCATTGTTATGTCTTATTAACTTGAATATGTTTTATGCATGAAAAAAGAGTAAAACGTTAAAAAGCAGAGAATAACAATTTTATAGAATGTGGAGACAATGTTGATAATAATTCCAAGATAACTGATCTTATCATCTCTTTGTATTCTGGGATAATTCTATTAAATATAAGTAAAATGTAAGACAAAACTTTATGGAGAAACAAACTACTTTGACTCGAGTTGGAGTTAATGTATGCAACCAAGTATACAATTTAGGTTAGTTACTGGCAATTTCAAGCAATATTATAATGCGGTAAATTATTGTGTTTCTAATTTAACTATGTTTTTAAAAAAATGTTCCCTAATCCTAAAATAAAAATCTGCAAATATAATTCTAATTGATATGGAATGAATTTACTTGAACTGTTTGATGATATTACATTAAAAATAATGGTATTATTATATATTAATGGTATGATGATGTGTACTGTTTTAGTTTGTAAGGTACGTTGTTTGAAATCGTTTATTATTATAATTGTATACCATTTTAAAAGGATTCATTTTAACGCATGGAACTTGAATTAATTAGTTGTTTAAATTCCAGTTAAAATGTTAATTAATACTCGTTTATTTAGTTAAAGTGAAAGTATTCGGTGCTATACGCAGTAAATCGTTTACGTTAGGTATTGTTTCGGGAAATTGACTTCAATTACAATTGTTTAAATCTTAGTGCGGAAATTTCAGCGGACGCTGAATTCTCATGCCATTATCGCGTCATTCCGGTTACTAAGCAAAATGCGCAATGCTTTATTTATCTTTCGGCCATTTTATTCATTTAATTTGGTAATTAATTAGTGTGGTTATTAGAAGAACAAATTATATAATCTCCATTTTAGAATCGATACGTACATAAACGAAATTGCCGGTTATTCTAAAGAATGACAAGTTTGCTGAACTCATGGTGAAAATGCAGTTTGCAATTGCGGTAAACATTCAACACGTACGTTTAATTATATTGTGTGCATGCACGTGTCAACTTGATGCAATTTACTACTTCACTTTAGTCCTGCGATTCCTGCAGCAAGCGCAGAATTGAATAAAAGGTACTTAAGCTTTGCTTTTCATTGTTTCACTTCCATATTGTATAATTTTTATTCTTAACTTGTATATCACTAATTGCTATTTGCTTCAAACAATTTAAAGCGTTTGCGTTAAGATTATGTCACCATATAGAGGCAATAATAACATGAGCTGTCTTCTAATTGTTGCTCCGTTCTAAATATATTCACATAGAATATAGGTTAGGTTTTATATTGGTTAGTAAGTCATGTTTTGTTGCAGGCTGATTACAGTATAGTAGATAGGTGACAATTAAAGCAAATAGTGTTAGCACAGAATTATATTGGTTCTGTTTAGGATGAGTAATACAGATTAACCATCGATGCTTATTTATTGACGATTGTCACGTGTTCGTTGTAGCTTACTCTAACCTATCCTGCGCTCCTCTGACACTGGCAGATTCCTATACTGTGCTACATCAAGTTTAAACACACCCTGTAATTGTGCATCACTATCAATCTACTTCTTCTACAATTTCCTTTTAATAAGTGGCGCATTTCAACTTGTTTACGTCTTTACATTAATGTAAAACTTCTGCATCATTCCGAACATGCTGTTGGCAGCTGAAGCTGCAGTTGACGCTGCATTAGATGCAGCGGAGACGGCAGTGGAGGCTGCGGACGCAGCTTGTGACACCGCTGTCGAGGCCACATTTGTAGCGATATGTCCGACCGATGTTGGCGGCGCGGATGTGACAGCCGCTGCTGCGAAACTGGCCGGCGTTGGGATGCTACCCGACCGGCGGCGTAAAGAAGCCGCGGCTGCTGCAATGCTACCCACCTTTTCCTTCTCAGTAGCTGCCTCGGTGACTTTTTCCTGATTGCTCTTTTCCTCAGCCTTGCGCTCCTTCAATGCCTTGAGCAACTTCCATTTGCTACCCAAGGGACCGGAGTCTTTGCTGTCATCTTCTCCTATGACACTAACCGGCACCTCGATCTTGATTTTCGGTACGTCCGCTGGTGAAACCTCGGCCTGCTGAGTTGTTTCATCTGCTTTGGGAGATGTCAACTTCTCATTGGGCTCTGCAGCTGTTGCAGTCTCTGGAATGGGTGCTACAATCTTGCACCTTGCAAATTCATCTGCCATAGCCGATTCTGCGTCTTCATACTCGCTAATGCTTCTTTGTGGGCTGTCAGGACCTGACGTTGCTCCTGAAGAGTCATTTGCCACGCTCTTATCTTCCTCTGCTTCCACCGCGTCATCATACTCATAATTAGGTTTATACCTGTCCCTTTCAGTGAGGCCTTCTTCAATGGCAATATGCTGACCTCTTGTTTTAGCTGCATTGATAACCAGCAGATTTGTTTCTGTGTCATTTATTGCAACAGGTTTAACAATCATTTTCAGTTCTCGTAAAACAAATGACATTTTCTCTTTAACTTCCTCATCTGGTTCATAGCACTCCTCATTCTCCTCGACTTCTTGAACAGGTGGACCTATTTCAGCTTCCAACGCGTTCTGACGTTCCAATTCTTCTAGCTTTTTCAACTCATAACAGTACCATTCATCCTCAGAGTCTATACTATCTTCTGTACTTTGCCTTCGAGACGAAACCCTCGATGTGCTCCTCCATGAATGGGTACTTCTACTATCATCGTCGTCACCACGGAAACCAGGAATCTCGAGACTAGCCTGATGTCTTGACATTCGACCAAATTGAGCGCGAAAACTTGAAGCAGGACTTCCTTCACTTTCCGGTCGGTGATTCTCAAAACTCTGTGAGCTTTCCGAAGACTTTTGTTCCAACAAAGCAGAGACCTTTTTGTACTCCCCATTTGCGCTAATAGCAATACCACCGTTGAGAACAACCGGTTCAGTGCTTTTCGCCGCTTTCATTACTTGCTCTGGTTGGGGTTGCGGCTGAGGCGGTGGAATTGGCATTGGAACAGTCGGTACTGGAATCGGCATGGGTGGCGGCTGTGGAACTTCCGCCCCGTCGGACAGCCTATCATTACCTGCTTCTTCTAATTCGTCACAAATGGAGGACGACGTTTGCCGCTGTCTATATTTGCCCAGAGCTCTGGAAACTGCAAATTCCATACTGGCTCCACCTAAGGTCACAGGTGGGAAACTTTTGCATTCACTTCCGGTTGACTCTTCGCTTTTATCCGAAGGGCCTGAATTTCGTTTGTTGTCGCCAACAGTAGCGAATATTCCACTGGAACCACTGCCAGTACTCTTTCCAGATATTTCCTCATCTGCACCTCCGCAGTGATCGGACACATCCGTGTCTTGATTGGGAGTAGTACTGATTTCGAATGGTTGCTGATGGACTGGTGACAATAATTTAACTGTATCTAGATTAGCTGAATCACCTGATGCAGATGGCGGTGAATCTTTAGGCTTGGTTGGCATTTTCTCAAAGAGACTCATTGGTTCACGTTCATTCATGGATTCAGAATACATGCTATAACTGTCCTCGGAGCGTTCATCTTCGGACACCATTGAACTAGCTCTATTAATACCCCATTCATTCTCAGACTGTTCTGGATCCGATAAGGATTGAGCGTGGTGAAAACTTTTCCGTCTGGCTTTCTGTAAAATACCTGACATTGTAGAGACAATTTTCTTCTTCTTCTTATTGAGGCTGCTTTTGCTAAATACATGTTTATGATGATTCGTCGGTGTTGCAGGTTCTTCGTCGGTCCTACTATTCCCTGGCAACGAATACGATCGATTTCTTTTCGTCAGATGTAAATCAGGTAACCAATGACTGACTGAATTCATTGCAGACTTAATACTCCCACGCTTCATCAGTTTCTTTGAAGTCTTCTGGCTTGGAGCAACTGATTGAATGTTCTGCTCATTCATATTGCAAGAAATATATCCAGCCTGAGATACCAAAACACCTGCATCGTAATATTTTCTCTCGCCGGGATGGTGTTGTTGAACTACATACTCAGGAACATTGCTGTTACGAAGGTCAAGATTAAGATAAGGACCTTCTTGACGTTGGCCCCAGGCATAAGCCTCTTGTTGGTTTTGATAAATTGGCTGCGCTTGGTACTGCTGTGGATGCTGTGGCGAACGTTGTTGTTGCATGGGTGGATGTTGTGGATGCTGGGGATGTTGTTGAGCTTGCTGCAAACTTGGATGTTGCGACCTTGGTGAGTGCTCTAAATGTTGATGTGGATGCATTGGCGCCTTGTGCGTCGGCTGTTGCAACAGTGGGCGTGGTTGATGTTGGGGCGTCCTTAAATTTGGTGGATGTCTTCGTTGTTGATCCATATAAGGTGAATAGGCGCTTTCAACAGTGGTGTCCATCGACCTTATTGAGCTAGACGTCGACGCACTGTCCATATAACCATCTGGATTCGGTGGAAATGGCATCCAATTTGATGGATCACTGTAATCCGCTGGCAGACCTGCTGCCGTATCGTATCTACTGGTCGATGTCGGATAGTAAGTTAACGCATCCGTGATATTCCCAGTAGGGAACATGGTTCGTTGCATAGCTGTTTTATACCCATCATGGTTTTGTAGATTCTCACTACCATTACTAGTGGAATACGACCGATTTAGGGATTTACGGCGTATTGCATGCATATCCGGACTGCTTTGGTAATATTCACGCCCATGACGTTCTTGGCGTGCTTGCTGACGTTCCTGCGCTAACTGTTGCTGAAGTTGGTGTTGCTGCAATAACTGCTGCTGTTGTTGTTGCAAGTGTTGCCGCTGGGCGTGCAATTGCTGAAGTTGTTGCGATTCACTGCTTTGATACGGCTGAACCACATCCGGATATTTCACAGCATGGTTCAGCTGTCCACTGCTGTTGCTCGTGTACACCGAAGTGAAGGAATCTTGTCGGTTACTGCCAGCCATTGAGTAGATAGCTGGTTGCTCGCTTTGCGGCTTGTGCTGATGTTTAGGTCTTGGGCGCGGTGACACGTTAATATCAGACGCAGGTGCAGGAGCAGGCACAAATGTTCCATATCCCTCAACTGCATCCATACTGCAGGGTGACTTGACTGTGGTGAAAGCAGACAGGTGATGACCACCCGGAAGGATTGCATTACAGGTGGGGATCTGCAATATTTCCGCTGTTGTTGAGTTCGGCGAGGCAGATCGCAGTTGTTGCAGATATTGTAATTGTTGAGCTTGTTGCTGGGCTTGTTTAAGTCCATTCTTTGGTGATCCCGGTGACTTTTCCATGCTGGACCATCCACTCATGGAGGATAAACCCGAATCGGATTTAGCCGTATGTATTGTGGTTGTTGAGTGTGATTTGCTGCGTTTAGGGGAAGTTCTCGGTGACTTCGGTAAGTGCGGCACTTTGGGACTAAGCCGACCACCGTGCTCGCTACTAATTGACGTAGATAGCTTGTTGGGTGATGTGTCTGCACCGTGAAAGGCTGGACTGAGCCCTCGTTGCGGCTGTACCAGACTTATCCCTGGCATTAGAAACCCATCACTGGAAACAATATCCTGAGGAGCTGGTGGTGGGGGACTGGGCTCCTCACTTTTAGTGAATGCTTGCTGCGAGGATGCGGTCACTGGATCTGTTCCAATGTAGCCATCCTGCCGTGTACGTACACTGCATACTGAAAGTGTAGGTGATTGTGCCCGCTCTGATTTCACACTAAATATGGAAGGTGTTGAACTGTGGACCGTTTCAAATGGTACTGAAGGTAGTAACTCCTCTCCGTCGGTCACATAGAAGGGGTTCATCGATAGGAATGGATTGTGTGAAGATGCGGTCGCAGCAGCTTTGACACTCTCGGCATGGTGCACCGCCGCGCTATATGCCAATCGTCCCTGCACTGTGGTGTATGGCGCCGAGCAAGCACTAACTTCTATCTGCCGGCGACGAGGTGACGTTGGTGTTCGTGCTCCTGAAGCCAGAGTTTCAGCGACCTCGTTATCAGTGGCGATCATGCTCTCGCTCATTGACACCCTCGAACTGGGCCGAGAGGTCGGCCGCGACACGTAGGATATTGTTGTTGGGATATCAGATTTCCCAAGGATCATCATGTCATCGTGTTCGCGACCAGCAGCGCTTGAGAAACTCCAATTCTCCGTTTGTCTCAAATCCTCTTTCTTCGTAACTGCCCCGTTCGCACCAGGCGCTTCCTTATGTGGCGACTCTAATAGCTTCCGTTGCAGCTGCTTAATGTTGAAGGAATCCTGCTGCAACTTGGCGCTTAACCTGTCCAGCTCGTTGAGTTTCTCCACAGCGACCTTGTCAATAGAACTGATGCGTGACAGCTGCGCTAGATCCTGCTCACTAACGCACGGCGAATTGCCCCTGTAGTCTTTGTAATCCATCGCCGAATACACATCCTGACCCTGCTCCTCTAACCGTATTTCTTCCTCCAGCTGTCGCAATTCCATCTTACCGTCACCATTGGTGTCATTATTGGTCTCTTCGCGCTCCTCCCAGATCATCCCCAGCTGCTGGTTAGGTTTGCCTGCGTCAGGTGGCATCAGGTCATCTCGATAGGCCGCGTTCAGGCTGCGATAGAACGCTTCGTCCGGCACATTGACGTCCCCCATGCCCAGCGACATTATATCCTGAACTATAGCGCCTTGGGACGAGTGCCGCGTTACATCTACGCCTTCCTCAAGGCCGTCCTCGACAGTGCCATTACCGAGTATCTCCCGTATTACCTCGAGCTCGCCGAGTCGGCCGTCCATCAAAGCGGATCTCTCATTCCCCTGCGTCGCACTGCCAGAGGTATAAAAATCCAGCAGCTGAGCAATGACACTTTGTTGTTCGTAGAGCAGACTCTCGAGTTTCTCCAGACGCTCCCACATCTTGATGTACTCTTGGGAGAGCAGGTCCAGCGCTCGCCAGGCATATTTCAACTCCGTCTCCAGGATATTCAGCCGAGTACCAAGGCGCTCCATGTAGTCGCTGATGATATAATCTACATTCGGATCGTAACCGCTTGGATGGTGCGGCATCAATGCCGAGTTGTCCATTAGCTCGTCACTCATCTTGCTACGCTTCAATAAACCGTCTGCGATAAGATAACTTCTCAATAAACTCTTCACAAATCAACAAGCAATAAAATCTTCGACAATATCATCTCTTCAGGACAGTCCTTCACTAATCGCGCACTAATCTCGCTTTTGATATGAGACCGATATGGTAAAACGCAAAGGGGCAAAGGGTTTAAAAATTCGTTGGTTGCATAATGGTGCCTTCGACAGTTTGTATTGGGCAATACTCCTCGGCAGCGCGGGCACCATTCGAAGATTTACAGTCTGTGACACTTGTTCATGGTAAATTGAGCGTGTGACGCGCGCTTGGAAAAATGGCCCGCTCCCTGCCATCGCCCAAAATTGTTATTGGTCGAGAGTTCATCATGCGAGTTCACTATACTTCGTTGTCAACACTGCAGTTCGTCATGATAATAATATTATATTTCACACTGGATTAAATTCTGAAAGAATCAAAAACTATAATTAGACTTTAAAAAATCCCCTACAAAAAAACTCCTTTCTGTGCTGTTGCCTGCGAATTGGGTTACAGAATTTTCCGCTAACAATCCTTATGATTGTTAACTTATGATGGTATAACTTGGGTTCATCAGGTGATAATTAAAAGTAGCATTAAATAAGAAAGAAACGTCAGCTTAAAAGTAAGCTTATGTAGAGTTTACAATGAAAACTTCTGGTAATTAATTACCACATATATTTCCGTCCCAAGACATCCCATTTTTTCGGACCTCAAATTTTCGGCAATCTCCATGGATGGCACCTGTATGATCTGAAGTGAGATGCGCACGAGGTCACTATAGCCCGCAATGCCTGCACGAGTAGATCAATACTTTCCTTCATGCCGCCAACCCGTGCCGAGGAACAGGATAAACTCGCGACGCCCGTTCGATCTTAGGGACGACTACGAGCGGGTAACGCTTCTAGCCTTTTGACTAGCAGCGAGGAAGAAATCGAGCACCACAAGAAACTACAAGGCGGAAGTCTTTCGCATAAATTCCGCAACGGGATGTGGGCCAGCCGAGTACCAAGTTGGCGAAAAACTATACGATAAAATAAGTCTGGATTTGGGAAGGAGCGCAAGATTTTCTGCCAGTGGGATAAATATTGGACAAACTTTTATGAAA
>JAODGC010000002.1:419320-429802 GCA_027574925.1 Ecitoglossa quadriceps | reverse complement strand
ATTCTAAAGAATACGCGACTGTCGTTTACTAAAAAGATTCTTGCATAAGAAAGGCGTCTGAATAAAGGTTTTGGTTAGGGTTGAAATTATAAAAAACGTATTTTTTTACAACCCCAATCTACTAGAGATTTAAACATTTTAAATGCATGCAAAACAAACCTACATATATATATATATATATATATATATATAAGATGTGAGGATGCAAAAGGAAAATTATGCAACCAAAACCACATCAACTTAAATCATTTTTTCAACCTTTTCCTCGGAAATAAAAATTATGGAAAAAGAGAACATAAAAATAAACGTAGAATTTAATCTAAACCAAAATAAATATTCTCATCCTTATTTAACCCTAAAAATAATGTGACAAGATCCGTATGCAGTCAAAACAACACCAATTGACATTCCCAGACAAATTTCCAATCCAAAGTCATCAAATCAAATTCTTTACCTCTCTAAATTGGACTAAATCATTTCCTTAACCTCAACCTTAATGCCTCACTTGAACAAGATGATGAAATCTCCAATTGTGAATGTAAATCATTGCATATATACCGCTCAATTCCCAGATTTTAATTAAAGTCTCGTATTATCGCATAACGCCATTGATGCCAGCCCCGCAATTATACGGATTATGCAGTGTTTCCAAATTAATAAGCGACCACCATTGCCGACGCCACCGTCGCCACGTAGTCCGGCACAGCTAATGCGAGATGTCGATTTTATTATCATCCGCATTAAGTAGAGCAGCCCAAAACGGAGTTATTATCATTTATTACCAATGCAATTTTAAAAGCACCTGCAATTGAATTCAATCATTGCCGTTGGGATTGTCGGTTTGACAATTGCAGAAACGCGACATAAATTTAGATTAATCGGACTTAATCCGCAATTGAATTTGAACTACTAATGCCTGCATTGGATTGCAACAAGTACAAAGGTAATAGAAATGTAATTGAACAAGAAAAATAATTGAACGCTTTCATTATTGTTCAATTCATTTATTTATTAATTAATAAACAGATGAGTGCAGGTATAATTAATTTATAGTTCATTAATGCAAAAGAAGAAGTAAATTACTCAATAAAGTTAGAAGCGCTGAAGTATGAAGGGTTAAACTCATTTAGGCTCTTAAAATGCTGGACTAGTTTTCTCTTCAACCTTCACTAAAAGCTTACATTAAATTATGCTGGACAGTGAAGCATGAAAAAGCATTTCGTCGATAATCTCATTATCTATGCTATTCAGTGACACACTTAAATAATTAATAATTTTACACCGTTTTACCCCATACAATTTCAAAACGAATCAAATTCGTTCAACTCATGCTTAAGCTTCAAACTCTTAATTCTAATGTCATTCCTAACCTAACAAATATGTTCAAACTGAATTCAATTAAATTGTAAAAGTTTACAATGACGCAAAGACCATTTCCTGACATTTTCCTAACATTTAAATTGTTCTAAGAACGGATATAATCAATATTGACAATGTTCTGATGTTATGACCTACCGAAGAAACAATTACTCAATTTTACAATCAGTTAGGGTCTAAATCTAACTAAATATTGCTAATACAAAATAAAAATAAAATAAATTATCACTTAGATCATAAAACTTTTGTTTAGTTCTTTACAAACCTATCTTCCTTTCCAATCTACAATTTGCAAATTTGACACCTAAATTTGTAAACGTACGTACTTGTAAATTATTGTAATGGATATGAACAGTCATCCTATAAGACCAATCCGGATCTAACCCTAATAAGGACCACAGCAAAAAATATACCAACATAACCAACTAATTTATCCTAAGTTACTATAGATTTATGATGCAGAAATAAAAGTTTTCTTGGTAGCAACGGATATAGGTTTTAAAAACAAAATAATTAATTCCAACCTTTAAAAGTTTATATATTTCGTTCAATTTAGGAAAAATAAGCTCCAAATGTTGTCAAACTGGTTCCCTAGTGAATCGTCCTTTATGGGACGCCACATGGGTAACCATTTTCCACATTGGCAAAATTTCTCCATTGTCTTCATTTTCATCATTATCGCTCTCATAATAGAAGCTTTCTAAACGTTTTAAGGTCTCATTGACTTACATTCCAACATAGAAATGTAAACTTGTTGACTGATTTTACAAGCATCAATTTGACAGATGCCTAATATAATTCAATCGAATCTGCCTGTCAGCAAATAGTTCTATGTTTCATAGCTGGTTTCCCTACTTATTTTCAAAGTGATAAGGTTAAAATACCACCAAAAAAAAAAAACAATAAATAATTTCAATAAAGTATTTGATTGACGTCGACATCTATACTCAATATAACTCAACCGCAATAAACTGAGACAAAACAAATTTCAATCATTTGTGTACACGAAATAAATTGCATGTATATCAATTTTCGAATTTCAGATAACAATTGAAACATTTCGATAACGAGTTTTCCTACAACTAATTTCGGAAAATTCATGAAGGCACCTAGAAAGAGACAGCAGATACGAAATTCAATGTGTTGAAGTAGAGACAACATACTGAAGTAATTATTACGAAGCAAAAATCAACTACTAGCTAATTTATTCAACCAAATTAGTAATAAATTAAGATTAAAATATTAAAAAATCCCCGCAATTAATAATATGCTTGATTAAAATGTCAATAATATTCCCATTAATAGCAAATCAATTCCAAACTTCAGCAGATTATTTACCAGCAAGCAAACACTGATGTGATATAACAATATAATACACAGTAGTTGTTGAATTAAATTTATACTCACAATGACTATCGCATACGTAATAAATTATTACGAATTTGAAAACTGCTGTGTCACGCAGCATTAGTTATTTAATTATGTTATCGTAGCAGAGGTCCTCCAAGTGACCCAATTCAATGTTTAAATGCACTCCAATTAATTATTTACATTGTATACAAGTAAATCATAATTAAAGTATGTTGCAAACGTGTTGTTGCACTTCGTGCGCACAAAGCGAAACAGGAATGTAATTACGGAATCCTACATTTAATGCTCTAGTTAAATTAAATGCGACGTAGTCTGACATGCTTTAGGGACCTACTCAGCGTCCTGAAAATGTCCTTTAATTACTATTCATCAAGATGCTTATAACTTCTTTCCACGCAACGAAAACATCACGAAAGGCATACTCAATTCGATAAAATACCTCCAAAATACCAAAACAATTTCCCTTCCACTACAACGTTTCCAATAGAATTATGCATGAATATTTATCACAGACGAATTAAGCGATAATGACTCAAAATGCCTGCACTACGCACGCGTTGTACTAATTCAGGTCGTGCTGCATATTTAATACAATAAAAAGAAAACAGAAACAAGGTCCGGATAAGAGCACAAAGGCGTTTAGCAAGTTGTTCGGTTTTTATGGATAGTGCTGGGCAATGCTGATGACGTAGGTTAGAAGACGTAGGACGGCGGCGGCGGCAATGGCAAAAGTGCTAACCGGCGAAGGGTGTAAACTCTGGGCACCAGTACGCAGCACGTTGTGGCGCAACAAGAAACTGCTAGGAAAATAGGTCACTAGTATAACAACAAAGCAGCAGAAAAAGTAAAACGCGGAAAAATAGTGTTTCAAATAGAAAAACGAATCTACGATACAACAACTTATATAGGGTGTAGCATTTAGGAGGGTATGAGCACAATATGATGAAGTCAATAATAACATGCACTTGCTATATTTTATTTATGTGTCAATAAGACACGCATAAATAAATGAATACTTGTTTAATGGTAATTGGGCTAAAGAAAATTAGTTGTATTCAAATGTTTCAAGTGAAAATTTCATGTGTATCTAGGTTTATCGAGATTTCGATAAATAAAAATATATGTTTGTATGTCTCCATAGAATAGTAATCATTCAATCAATTCAATTACAATTAGAAAATTGTAACCAATCGATGTTTTACCTAACAGAATACTTTAACTTTTAATATTGGTTTTAAAAGATTAAATCAATATTGTAAATAGCTCCTAGTGTAATTTACGGAGTGAAAGTATTTTCATACTTCAAACCCATAAATAATCATAGTTCAATAAAAAAAACTCAATTTAAAACCGGAAAACTCGATAACTAAATCAAATGTGCTTGATATTTTCTTATTCCATTAAATATCTAAATATTTATCTGTGGAATAATCAGTTTACTTCAAAAAATAAAAATATTTTTGGACTTAAACTACTATAGTTAATATACTATTCAATGTTCAATTCATATCGTGGAAAAATATTTAAAAAAAAAAATATTTGCTTGTAATCCCAACCAATTTGTGTTCAAAGACCTTATTTAGATTATTAAATAGTAATATCTTCTTGATTATCTTCCACAATAAAACATATCATACATTTGTTTCAAGGGCGACCAATTGCTATTGTTGACACTTGTACACTAATGCGCTACTTACTTACCAAAAGTCAGAAACCAATAAAAAGTGCATTTGAAGAGAGCACTATGCATAGACGCAGTGCATTCCAACGAATTCCAACATTCGATAAATTAAGATCTCGGACCGCAAGTTGTAGTAGATGTAAACCTGTCTATTCTATTAGCTAGGTACAGATCTAAGTTGGTACAGAAGGTTCTGTTATTGTCCAGACAAGTAGAAATTACCTACTCCACTCTTAACCTCTAATAAGACACACATGGATAAAATATGGCAAGCGCATGTTATTATTGACTTCATCATTGTACTCACACTCTCCTAAATGTTGCTCTCTTGATATGTTATAACGTAGATTTATTTTAACATTTGAAACACTAATTTTCTTCTTTTCCATATCCACTCACATATTTTGTTATTTGAAGTATTCAAGACTTTAACATATTATAACTCCCGACTTAAGCCACACTAAAGATATGTCAAAATGCGAATTCGGTCAATCAAAACTTTCATAGATAAGAATTGACTGCGTAAATCAAATCTCGTTGAGTGTAACATTCTTATCAGATATGATTTGATTGCGCGTAATCTACTAAAATCAACTCTGACAAAATGATCTCCTGACCTGGATGTTCAAATTGTCATTCCATATGCGATGTTGCCACGATCCACGTTTTGTATTTTTTCCAACGATGCCGCATGCAGTATCAAGAGGATAAGTGCGGCAAGCAATGAAGTTTTGAATTTGCAGGCACACGAATGCACTCGAATAAATCCCGAAGAGAATGACAATATCACCGGCTTGATAGGTTTCTAGACACGATTCGACAAGTTTAATGCTTGTTTTAACTTGTAAACTGTATAGAAATTGGCATAAAGGCAAATAATTTTTGTGTGCACCAAATATTTTATGTGAGTTAATAAATTTATATAAACTAATACATATTAAAGTATAGCATTAATATTTAAAAGGAAATATCTCATTTATCCTTTAATAAATTTCAGGATTAATTAATACTAGTTACCGGTGAATAGTTTCACAACAAAGCAATTTCCACACGAGAAAATACCAAAATCCATTCCAATTTTACAAAGAGCAATAATTTAGACGCAATACAATTAAATCCTTTAAATGCAACTTACACTATAGTTCTGTCAACATTTGATTCTAATTTATTATTATAAATTTACTAATGCAGGAACATATTAAAACACTCAAATCCAATTACACTAAATTCATTTCCAATTATATAGCTGTATTAAATTAAACCGGAAAGCTCACCACATAAATTCTGAATACTTGAACCAGATCCAAATTCTCATCCCAGCAACTGTTGCTCCTCACACCTCTTGCACTTTCTAAATAAAAAAAGGTAGCTCCACTAGAAATGGAAAAAGAGATATCCGATTGGAAAAACAAATGTCGCAAACGCTCCGTTGGCGTCTGTTTGCTAAAGTCTCTTTGCTTTCCATCGTAGTTTTCCCAGCATTGGCAATCAAGCCGAGTGAGAACCCAAAACAAATGGCCAACAAGTATTACCACTTGGCACGCATACAAAACTGGGATAATCATTGTTATGATCCTAGACATGTATGGTGGCACTAGTTGTACTCTAATAGAGGTTTATGCGAAGAGAGGTTAGAAAGAAGGGAGCGAAATCAAAGTACAAGTTGGCAATGGTTAAGTCTAGGTCAGCGCACTTTACTTGTTGATCTTTAGCGATGTGGAACAAGAGATATCATTGAGGTTTTCCAGTCATGCGATAGCAGAATATTGGCAACTAAATGTCACTTGGTTGAAATCATATTACATGACATGGCAGGGTTTAATCAATTTTTTTCCTGGTAATCAAATTTTGGTAGACTATTGCAAGATGTTGTAAGAAAATTAATCTTGAGTTATCTTTTCGACTGAAACATTAACCAAAAGGGGAGATACTAATTTATATTGATGAGATACCACAATTGAATTAGCCATCCGCTTAAAAAGAAGTTTCCATCTTGTGAACGTAATAACTTCTAAACTAAAAGTCCCAGAAAAAGAATATAAGTGGAATTAAATAGCTGATTACATTTGATTGCCATTAAAGCCTTAAAATAGCTTCCAGGTATTAACAGGAAAGCAGTAGGACCAAAAAAGTTATAAAGCGCTCTCTAACTTCCTAAAATGTGGTATAACTCCTGATTGGTAAGAGATATCAATCATATAATTTCAGCGATTTGTAGAAGTGACAACAAAGCATTAAGTAAACATGATACACTGGAATAATATTGAATAGCTAAAAATAAGAATAACATGTTTAAAACCAATTTTCTAAGAGACTAAGTCTAATTCCACAAAATAAAATATCCTTGAGTACTAACATTATCCTTGTTATTACGTTTTGTGCTATTAATTAAGGTATGTTCAGTAGAGTACTACTTTTCACCACGTGCTCTCTGTGCATTCTGTTAAAAATAGACATTTCTCCCCTGCTCCACTTTGTTTCACATTACAAGTTAAAAATATTGATCTTTTTCCCGCAAGTAAACCCATAAACTTCTTGCCATATTTACACCCGGCTTAAAGCACAATAAAAAAATGTAATTAATTTACTATAACGCCCACCTGCACAGTACTTATTACAGGATAATTAATCATCCGCTTATAAAATATTAAACACAAATCAGTAGTTAGGAAATTCCGCCGTGATATTACTAAATTACGGTATTAAAGCCCAGATTAATTTTTTCCTTGTTCCTCTAGGAAGGGACCATTGCAAAGCAATGAAAATGAAATTGCATCCTGCGCGTCGGAACCCAGCTAACGACACGTCATTATTAGATTCTATCGTTCAATTGATTTATCAATTGGCGAATTTTGTGTCCAAACGTTTCGTTAGGGCGCGCTTAGCGCCAGTTTTAGGCAACGAAACTTGGTAGTATCCTTCGCAGGTCACCAATGGAGCTCCATTTTACGAGTTGACTCCAACTTTGCTCTAACCGAGTGCGTCTTGGTCGACTGACGTTGTTTCTGTTCCAAACGCAGCAGCTAGTCAACAACCAGTGCATGTAAACTATAACCAAGAAGGTTCAGCGGTTTAGTATTAACATAGCGTAACCCAACAAACGATTTGTATTCTAATGCATGGTTGGTGGTAACCATAGTGCGGAAGTAATTTATATTCTTCTACTGCGAACTGATGGGACCTTCGAGTCTAGTGAGTATTATGGGCTCCTGTTGAACACGGGTTCCACGCACTAGTAACATTAAGAGTCACATAGTTAACTTTCCGTAACCTGCAAATTTGTTTTGGTGGAGTGGAAGGAATGTGGACACGAAAATGTTAATACACAGGAGGGGGATTGTGATCAAGATTATCCGGAAAGCTGTTATCAGTTACCTGCTAAATTTACACGGTATTAGCATACTTAACAGTGACGTTTGTCTCTATTAGAAGCTTTTTAGTATTTTCAGTCGAATACAAAATTGTGACCGTGGTTAGTTTCTAGGAAGCTTGGAAGCTGCTAGGAAGCTGAGGGACAAAAACCTTAAAATTGAGGAATTTGGAGGAGTGGAAGATGAGGAACGACTACCAAAAGCAACTTCAACTACCTCGCTGAAGTCCAATTGTGAACAATTGAGTAATTACCGTTGACCTTGAATAAATACTCTGACATCATGTCAATCCCTGCAGTTCCACCTCAAATAACAACCGCACTTGTGCTAGTAAAATTGCAAATGGTCAATGCCACCACGTGCAATTACCCACTTGACGAAGAAATAAATATAATCATCCTTAACTACCTAACCTCCACTCTCCAACAGTGTGGAGAAAAATTGGTCGCTTGGCGACAATCAAAATGATTGCCCCATTCTCAGGCAACAGCACACAAACTGGAGCATCAAGGAGGATGCAGAATGATTTATTACCACTGACCTGCTCGCAGTATTGGCCTGCCACTTCACATCCGCATGCAAATTAATTAATTTTATTAATTGTGCGCATCGGACGCGCTTTGCACGCCGCCCAATCAAGTGACACATCGATGCACTGACACAACCAGGCCGTGTGAGGCCATTATTATTATGAAACGCACGCGTTTTGCAATCGCAGCGTGATTAATCGCGGGCAGATCGAATTTGAAGTGCAATTGGTAAACATCACATCAATTTAGGAGGAGAACACAACCATTAAAACCGTGGCACGCTGTGATGAGTGCAGAGTTTGTTTCTTATTGGGTTTGAAGTTTACGCGGAATTCTCACACCTTCAGCTGGAATTTCAAATGTTGACATATTGAAATAAGACAGAAAAGAATTATGTATAATATTCACATGCAATGACAGGAAGATGGTGCTATTTGTCAATATTAATATTGGAGAAAAATGGTGAAGAAAATGGGGGAAGTTATGGGTTTAGGGTTGGAACTAAATGCGTAGTTGATTATCACAATATGAGTGAATGTCGTGCAAAGTAATGTGTGTTTGATTTTCGTCATTGTCATTCTTTTTGTGATAGCCTTGACATAAATTAACTGCAAACAATTGCTATTCATGTGTGTGAATACAAAAAAAAAACCAACACCAACATATGAACCAAATAAAACTTATCCACACTTTAATTTAATTGGAGCGTTAAAACCATTTACGATAAAATATAATTAAAGCCGTTGGCACTTGACTTTGTGCTCTATTTCCAGTCGTTTGATGCTTTCACCAACTTTTTCCTCCAAAAAAGCACTGTAATTAGTTTACTCCTAGTTTGCGCGCTGCATGTTTAACCACCACAACTCCTCTGCATTGAAAAGGCAATAGTGGACCATGTCCGCGTCCGGATTAATCTTGCGGAACGCAGGATCGCGTCGTGTGGCGGCGGCGGCGGCGTGCGTCTTCTCTGTGCGGCCGCGTTCACCGTGTGGGCAAGACTGGCGCGAGCGCTGGGCTCGCAGGGGGTTCAAGCCTGCGCCCCATCAAACTCACCCCTTATATTGATTTCCCTCTGCACTACGCCGCCACAGTCTCCATTCGCGAAGCGCAGGCGGTTCAGCCCCCGAGCGCACGCCGTCGGCCGGAAAGCGGCGCCCCGAAATTTGCACCATTTTCAATGGCATGCTCAAATTGGCCTAATTTACAGTTGATGTTGTTTTATATTTGTTTGCTGTGAGTTTGCGTTTTTTCGGTTTCACTTCATTGCTTGGCAGGGACAAACACCGTCTTGTTATGTCAAATAACAGTGATGGAAAATGTTGTTGTCTGCTACAAGTTGGTCAAGGTATAGCATGATATTTATTGAAAGCATGTGACTTGTGTTTTAAAGTGGGAATGATATAAAAACAGAAAATTAAGTAATAAAGGGATCAATATAATGCAATTTTTTCTTCAACCTTTCCAACCACAAGAACAATCTTGTTTAGTTCAATTTATTCCCCATGTAGATTAGCAATAGATGGAAACATTTTCCAAAAGCTCTCAGACACCTCTATTTTCGAATAAATTACCGCAATATTTAATTTAAATTCACGTGGTTCTTTTCCTCGGAAATCCAGCAATCCAGAAACCTCTGAACTTCCTGAATAGAGTCCAAAGAAAAGGGATGTAAAAAATAATTCGTGCAAATCATAGCTTCCATTCATAAAAAAATGTTGCATCAAAAAACTCCTTCTCTGTCAACAATCAATTCCTTTCTACCAAAAACACCACATTTTTATAAAAACATCCATTTACTACATTGGAAAACTATGGCTCTAACCTAAAAGCAACAAAAGGGAGAGAACAAAATACAAGCATTCCAGACTAAAGAAACGCGAGTGTCTCTATTATTAAGTCAATAAATCATTTTCGTTTGGACTATACCTTCGCCACCAACTTAACCATCTTCCATCCGCAGCTGAAGATAACGCGTTATCGACTTAAAAGCACTTCACATTTTTTGCACCTTTCGAACGCAGCTGACAACCGAAGCAACGTTTCCACACAATATCCAGCAATCGTTCACACCGATATTTGTTCAGGTAATACCAAAAACCGGTTAAACTTCCTTCCCAGTAAATCCATTTGGAATCACATTAAGTATTTTATA
>JAODGC010000002.1:361315-409255 GCA_027574925.1 Ecitoglossa quadriceps | reverse complement strand
GGAGTAAATAATCCACCATGTTGTAGAATCAAGTCACAAAACTGAACAAACAAGTTGAAACTTGTAATTCAAATCGAAATAACTCTGTAACCACACATGATATTTGAGTTCTGTAAAAAGATTTTAAAGCACCAAAAGTAAATCTATATAGTTATCTAATTATTCAGCTGGTATAAGGTTTAATTACAAACATATCAATTAATTTCTGAATTTTCTTTCATGCTAGTTTCTAAACATTGTCTTATGTTTTCCTATCTGTTTTGTAAGAAGACGATGTATATTTTTATTCATTCTCTTGATAAAATGTACATTTATCGAAGTTTTCTCCTCATTGCCAGGTAGTTTGCAAGTGAGTGCACGTCAATATTCGTTTTAAATTCAAACTGCGCGCACTTTTGGCGCCGGCTCCTATTCATCCTTCGTTCTGCTCGTTTCTGGTGGTTCACATCTAGCTACAGTTTGTGCATGAAAACCGAGACAATACACGTCACATTGTTCATTTTGAACTTTCAGCATGAAATTATCGTATGAATTTGAAACCTTTGAGCGTTGGTCGCAAATATTGAGCGGTGGCAAATCTTGTGTGAATCTTAACCTCTCGCCACACAAAATATTTCAGCGATTTGGTGAATATTTTAACGTCTTACTAAAATTCACTCGGTATAAACAAATTTCAGTTGCAACTGTTCTATTTGTGTGTTGGTTGGAAAATAAAACTCATTACTTCTAAGACATTTAATTTCAGCCAGTCATATAAATATGTATGTCTAATATGTATACTGCCAGCATTGATATTGTGATTATTTTCTCATTTGAACAAAGATGAGTAAAATGCTGAAAGAGCATTGAAATTAGTATATGCAAAGTATGTGGTTTGTGTAAGGAGGTTATGGTGAGTCGATGCAGTAATACGTTCTGCCTTGATCTATGATGTTCAGAGCATAGTTTTGGCCTTTTCTAATGGATACACTAATAAGACACGTCGATAAGAAGTAGGGATCACAAACAGGGATACGATAGATACGCTAAACTAGATAAATGTTTGGAAACGAACAATAGGTGGGTACAAAGGGCCGGCAAAGCAAGCAAAACCAACAAAGATGCTTTATCGAGTTGGATAGCGTCAATTGATTTTGGAGCCACTAGAATGAATTTCAATTAGTTCCAACAGACCACAATATGCGGAACGGTCTTAACTCTAATGTAAAAGTGAAATGTAAGACTATAAAATGACGAAAATTGTCGCCAGCTTGAATTTATGCAACCGCAATGCAGACCCTGTAGCTATTTCTGTCTGTCACGAATATCCTGCATCGCAGTCGGTACATTTAATATTATACATTGCGCATTGTAAGTACGTTCTGTTACTTTTCATGGCGCTTTTCGTGTTTCAGCACGTTTTTCATGCCCTGCACGTGGTAAACGTCCGGGGAGTTTGCCACTACAAGCAGTTTTTACATGCTGCAGTGTTTAGTCGGGTGCAAGAAATATAAAATAAGTTATCTTTGACAGGATGAACAGGACGAACATATCTGGGTGTAGATACAAAGTTTCGCAAGGAATAAATTTTCATGACACAGTGGAAGTATTGAAATAGAAATTATTCACATTTAATATTAGATGGCACCACATTAGTCAAATTATTTCTAATGTTATTCATTTTTTTGACTTTTTTTTATGACTCAGCCGGAATTTTGAAATAAAAGTTATTAACTTTTCACCAAAAGAGTTATTTAGAATTAACGAATGATGGAAATGTTGGATGCCCTAATTGAAAACAACTAAGATTGATATTTAGTTGTTAAGAATAAGAAAAGCTGGATTTGCTTACACTTGGATTAAGATATTTGCAAACAACATATTAAATATTGCAGAATTATACTTAAATTAATTTACATTGCATTTAACGAAACTTCAATAATATGTGAAAATTGACATAAAAGAAGATACAATGTGGTGATCTATGAATGTTTTTATTATTACCTGTAAGTGAGCTTGTTGTGTTTTAGCATTTTTTAAAAAGCCATATAATACTTCTTTGACATATTCCCGAAACTTTCTTACTTTTTCTAATAATTTTTGAAATTTTAGCAGGTTTATTTTTTGACAACATATTGACATTAGTAATATGTAGTAATAACGAATTAAGCCGATGTTTTGTGAATTCAAGCGACCCAACATGATCCAAACATAGCACATACGCTTCGGCTTACTTCGGCATCTGAAGTCAGAACTGCCAACCTAAACAAGTGTACCAACTCCAATCAGGTTATGATTATGTCCGACTGATTTTTCCAAATATTAATTACACCAAAACTACGTGATGTTTATTGAAAAACATTTGGATATAAACATAGCAGCAGTGTATTACAATGCTTATTTGAAATTCCATTACCTAAAACACTTTCATGGCATTAATATTTAATATCCAGGCTATAAAAATCAATACGTAGATTAGCAAATCGAGCATTGTGTCTTTATTTACAGCTTCTATTAAGAACAACATTATGAAATTCATTATATTTCTCATTGTTTCATTTATCTATTGAATTTTACTTTACATGACAAGTATTATTTGAAAGGTATGTGGGCTTTTAATATATATATATAAACATTTTATTATCGTGCACTTTTATACATTCATGCCTATATTCATAACTTTACGACATTCACATATGTAGTCGATTTAATAACGAAGCTCTTTGCGCACGCTTGAATGCGGTATTCATGCACATTTGCACATGCATTTTGGAGGAGTGAAGGGTTGAATATCCGCATGTGCGAATACGGTGGTCGTATGTTTCAAATGTTATTCAAGTGCAAAAAGGCGGGCGGATTTTTTTACGCTGTGCAAACGAGGGAACAAATCGGATAGAAACAATACCCTCGACAACGAATGCATTCTACCGACACTAACATATTAAACCACATTGCGCACTTTTACCCCTTTTTCCAGAGTAGGTAAATGTAAATTAACAGGAAAGTAGAGAATCTATAATTCAAAGAACTTTAAATATTTGCATTTAAATTCTGCTGTTTTCAAAAGAGGGAATATTTATATAATATTAAATTATTCATTTGGTCACACACAAACAAAATTGTAGTTATCAGAAGTAAGTGAAGGTAGCAAAAAAAAATTTAATTGCATACAATAAATAAAACATGGCACCACAATAATAAAATGATTTTAAAACAGTTTTTTATGGCCTGTGTATCTAAAACAACTACTATAAACAATTCAAATATTTATTAAAACTACAATTCCGAGAAATAAAACTTCACAAAATGAGAACATAAAACTAACCTTAACATTTTCATTTAATTACCACTTAACCTTAAAAAAAGTATTAAAATACTACTTTTCTGTATTCTCCTAATTCATTAAACACTTATTTTACTATTGCTGCATCTAAATAATTCCAACAAACAAATAGACAAATCCACCAACTTAAAATGCATAATATCCACTACTACTAAACTTAACAATAAAATTCCTGATTCCAGTGCACCCTAATATTGCTTGTCTCTTGTGTGCATACTGCATTGCTTTGCTTGTATCCAACTATCATTTCTCCCACACATCTTTGTTGAACGCAAATGCGGTTTGCTTGTTTCGCATAATTGTTCGTAAGGATAATCTATGAACGCATGTTTGTTTCTTCTTTGCACAGTAGACGCGGAAAATTGTACATGTTGGCAGGCAACGTAAATCGCAGGCTGGTAACAGCAGTTTATTCCCAACGCTTGCGTTGTAAGAGTGATGTACCTGGTACCAGGAGGCGGCTATTCGGTATCTAAATAGTCGATTTGTTACAAATGTTACGAACGCTGCGAAGCTGGTTGGAGGTTGCCTGCCGATTGCTGGGATGCAGAAGAAATGTTCGCTCAAATATTACTGACGCTCAGTGACAAATGCAGGTGAATAATTTAGAAGAGATTTTCATGCATGTTAGTATTGGATACTTGAAAAATTTGAAAATGACAAAAAAAAAACCACTAGTTTCAGATATACATCGCTAGAGGGCAGCACCTTACGGCGCTAGGTAATTTCTGATAAAATGCCACTAATCAAGATCTCAACAGACCCTCAATTGTTTTAACTCGTAAACGTAAACAAATCTGTGATACGCCAACCAATTTTTCTCAACAAGTTGACTCAGATCTAAGCAAGTAAAGAATATCCTGCTGATTGCTCTAGATAGGTATATGTTACCCACAATACTCCTTTCCTACTTCGACTATACTTTCAATCACGTATAGCTTTTTTAATAGAGTATCTAGTAGTGGAGATGCAGATTGGGATGGTATGCAATTCCAACCATAAGGCAATTTACGCAAAGTAGTCAATTCATATCTTCTGGACCAATGGGTAGCAATCAATGAACTATCAATGTTACAAAACAAAAGCTAATAAAAAGGTTTTAGGCATTCCTTGCAGAAAATTACAATAATTATTCTTGGAGGAGTAAAAGAAGATGTATTTAGCATAAATTAATAAATTGAATTAAAAAAAAAATTTATTTAAGAAAAATTTAAAAAAGTAACAAAACCATAAGTTCTAGACACGTTTCGTTAGAGGGCAGCTCCTTACAGCGCCAGTTCATTTCTGATAAGATGCCACTCGTCAAGATATTAAGAGACGCTCAATTGTTTTGATTCGTGAACGTAAACAACATCTGGCCAACTAATTTTTCTCAACAAGTTGACTCAGATCTAAACAGGTAAAGAATATCCAGCTGATTGGTCCAGATAGATATATGTTACCCACAATACTCCTTTCTTACCTCGACTATATCTCCAATCACATATAGCTTTTTTAATATACTATAATATACTAGATAATACTATCTAGTAATAGAGACACAAATTGAGATGATATACCACACCAACCAAAAGACAGTTTATGCAAAAGTGGTCAATTCATTTGTTCGGAACCAATGTACAGCAACACGTCGAATACGTTTTTTATAACCTCAAATATTCAGTGCCGAAGTAAACTCATCACAATACAAGAATATCAGACACTTTGTAAGTAAGAACAAAAAAAATATCCTATATATATTTCAATTAAGTGTTTTGACGTAAAATTCAAACAACTAACTTAAGCAGTTAATCTTCCCAACTGATGCACTTTACGTCCTCAACGTAAAACTCCTCGTGAAAGAAAACTTTTTGTTCTTTCCTAGCGGATTCTTGTATCATGTACAATGTACCCGATTCACACCTACTTTAAACCAGCTTACAGCAACCGTCTTGCATTGACAATGTCCTTGCAAGATTTATTCACTACACTGTACCAACTGCAAACCTTATTCTCTCACTATCCTTTCACTACTTCCTCTGCACATTGAAATTACAACATACGTCGCAATACCAACGCCAATGCCACCACTATTGGCCTCATACAACGACAACGTGATACAAGCCAGCCAAAAGTTACCGTTCCTGTCATCCTAGCTACAGTGACGAAGAAAAAGTTTAAACTTATACAAAAAGCGTGTGTAACCAAGTGCCACCATTACATTTTAACGTTGGCTGTTATGGTGTTACTCGTTACCAGCACATGAATATCCCAGCTTTCATCATGCTTCATACTGCCGTCCAACCCTAGAGCAACTGTTCGAGTTGGCTGCTAGTTGGCCGCAGCTGGGATGCGTTGAAAGTTCCGCAAAGTCTTGGAAAGAAGGGCGAAAGCAGCAAAGGCAGACTGCAAAAACGCAGGAAACTTACTAAGGAGCAAAGCGAACAGAAAGTACGATCTCCTAAGGAGCAAGCAACAACGCCTAGGTGCAGCCATTTGCTGTCTCTGGGGTTTAATTTTCCAATTTTATATCATTCCGCGCTTGAAGCAGTTATGCAATCAGCACATTGAAGGCAACCCCCAGGCAAGTTTAGGATTTACATAAAGTACTCACAAAAAGTAACACTCACTATACAAGCATGTATTGATTTTGAATTGCAAATACAATTTTGATATTTGCTTTTTATTGATCCATATCTGCATAAAACCTGTGGAAAAATATTCATTTTTATCCCGGAAACAGCAGGATTAGCAAGAATTTGTGAAGTTTTTGAAAGAAAAAGCATGGGAAAAAGTAACCAATCATCATGAGCAAGCTAGGAAAAATATTTCAGGAACGTGGTAATGCAATAGGTAGCAAATGGCGATGGCAGCCACACCAACGGATGAATCCTGCGGCATTTTTAACACAAACAGTAGTCTAGTCCCGTCGTAATTAAACTGTCCCTGTGCACAATGCAAACGTTCCTCGGCTATGAAAATCCAATTTGGCGGAAGTCGTCCGCTCGGCGCAGCGAGCAATTTCCACATTCTCTCTCAAGTTTCTGGTGAGCGTCATATCGTATCATATTATATTCTTGGCTACATCCGTGGTGCTTACTAAAGATAATAAAACAATTGTTGTAACTTATCTAGGGTAAGACATCAACTGGTTTAATCCAATTCCTCTTCAATTGGAACCTTGAATTTTGAAACCCATGGAACTGTCAAGGCCAAGTCAGTATACTCTACAATTCAGTGTCAGGAATTTGGAGTAAACGTTTCGTTTCCAGTTGGATTAATTAAATAGCAAGGTAAATTTCTCCCCAGCCATAAAATTTAAGTTCTCTCCAACACACATTAAAATTATCATAATATCTCTTTCTAGAAATCCTACAAAATCATCTTGAATACACTAAATACACTACTATTCTTTACTAGTAGCCCAGGAGGTGGTTGTGTTCAACCCTATACAATGCAGCAGAGCGACAGCAATGTCACACTATCTCCATCATCACATAACTCATCTCGATATAAATTTGCATTGTGCATTCTGCATACAATTGCAAGAAATGCGAAAATTACGAATGCTGCATTTCATAGAGATGCCCCTCAACATCCCCGCCACCCGCTCAATGTAATAGCTTTATTGCAAGTGTGGGATATTCATAATTCTCCGACTGACTGTTGCCGCTCGACTTTTGGGTATCATCCAAATCTCAAACTCTCCAACTCTCTGCACTTGCAGGACTCGCAAGTAGTACACACATGCAACGAATGCAAATGTAGGTTTGAAGTTAAACACGATCTACATTTCAATTGAGATGAGGCTAGAAGTGATTTACGTAGACAGTGGAGAATATGTGACAAGGGTGTTGTTTGTAACTTGCATGTGGGCTGTATCACAATGTTTTGCAAATTTGCATTGGGCCATTATTTGAGTTGTTATGCTGCAGGTTATTATTATGCACGATGTTATAAATTCAACAGTGCCTAATTTGGTTGCACTTTGCGGACGGGCCCAGGAACAAATAGTGTTGATATTATTATGTTGAATGCTCCTTATTTACGTTTGGTACTCTCTGTTAACTGCAGGATGCGGGAATGAAGAAGGAAGAAATTTTAAAGTTTATTATAGCAAATAGTAGGAGAGTGAAATTTCATTGTCTAATTTCATTTTATTCGAGCATTTTACATAAATGTTATGCATTAATAATGCAAAAATGTTGAATACAGATTTCTGTGTCAAAAAAGTTTCCTACATTGCATTCAAATCTTGTCAATTAGAGCATTTTAAAAATTTCCAACCAAATTTTGAGTTTAGTATGAAACAATTTCAATATATAGAATCCTCCTAAAATACATATATTTATTGCCGCAGGTTAAATTATAGCAATAAATATTTTCTTTCATAATTTTCTGTTATTTTTGAAATTCAATTCTTAATTTTGTATATAATTCTTTAAAACCACTTTGAATTATCTTCTGAATCAATTAGTTAATTTATCACTATCACTGTTACATATTATTGATCCAAAGCAACTAGTTGTAATCAGTAAAATAGTTATCCGTCCTTGGTATAAACATGTCAACATAGATAAAGTCCCACTCTACGTTTGTTACCCAACTAAACAAGTAATTTATGTTACAAAGTGAAAGTCATTACATCCTATTAAAAAATTGATTTTTCTGAAAGCATTCCCGTCGCCTGGCATTAATCGCTAATAGCTTTCCACTTTGGGAGGGCGGCTAGCACGAGGGCGCTAACATCAGAAGAAATTATTAGAACAGAAGTAAACAGAACTTGTCCATTAACTAAATGATGCACTAAAATGCATTACATTTATTAAGAACCATTTAGTAGCCTGTGCAATGTCCTTTACAAAATGCCCTGCTGTACTTCCCATTTAAACCTATTTAAAATCACAATGATTTGTCAAACGAGAGTATGACGAGCATGACTCTTTTGCTGCTGCAAATACGTTCCATCAGTGCAAGTAACAATACGTGTCAAGTAAGCGAGTAGCAAACTAAATGCAGTTAATTATACGAGCCGAAATATACGTGCAGAGTGTGCACACTATGCCATGATGTCCGATCCTGGCGGATTATAAAGGACGAAACGTGCAAATGTGCTTAGCGTAGCACTTCAGCACTGGCGGCGGCGGCAAAAGTTTTTTATCTCCCCCTCAAGCATGCATGCTGCCTTGTCTCGGGCATTTGGATAGTTGCTGCGCGAAATGGGACACATGCCCATCGGGATAAACCTACATAATCATATGGCCTCGTAGCCTTGTTGCGCAGAATGCGAACGATGCCGGCGATGCAAAGAATGCGTCTATAGTTGAGGAAATGAGGACGGGGACATGGAAAAACTGCTGAAAGCGAAGATGGCACCACGAATCGAGGTCTTGCAACTTGGGATACATTGCATAGGAAATACATGGAACGGACTTTGTAGCGCCATCTATCAACAAGTGACTACAGTCAACGCAACAGGTTTGTTTCTTACAAGTTGCAGGACTTCATGTAGAAGCAAATGCATACATTTCTAGTGAATTGCAATAATAACTAACATGTATAACAATTGTACATGACTATACTCTTTCTAAAACTGTATAAATTTTTTGCATTACTATTTCAACAAAATCTGTTTGTCCTTCAGCTTCAAGATCAATTTGCTCATCATTATTCAATCGGTAAGTACTTAAAATAACCCATGCACACTTAGGCAATTGCGTTATCCATCGAGCAGGTAATCAGCATTTGCATGGCCAGCGTAGTGCACAGAGTACACAAAATTATGTAAATAAGTAGCAGGTACGCAGTGTAATTGACATATTCCAGCATATTGAGATATTTTTACAACACGGTAAATGTCAATCAAACACATGTGAGTTTTATTACTAATATTAAAATGAATTATTATGATGATAAAACGATTATAAAACATTATCTTATGTAATCAAAGCGGTGTTTTATTAATCAAATCCTTTGATCATTAAAATGATTAAAAAAAGCAAAAAAAAAGAAAAAAAGAAAAATTAGTATTATTAGAGCGGCCGAAATTCCAAGAAGGAAAAAAATTCCTAGGCGTCTTCTTGAGTATAATTTGAAGGACCTCAGTGGGAAAATATTTAATTAAATTTATGTTTTAAATGTAATGAGATTAAAATGTTAAATACAGATTTCTGTGTCAAAAAAGTTGCCTACCTTGCATTTAAATCTTGTCATTTGGAACTTTTGAAAGTTTTTCAACAAAAATTTGAATTTGATATCAAACACTACAATTTTAATTTTACTACATAAAATCCTCCGAAAGTACATTTATTTATTGTTCCAGGTTAAATTATAGAAATGAATATATTTTTTCGTAATTTCCTGTTATTTTTTAAATTCAATTTGATAAAACGTGCTTAAGTTCTTTTTGCTGTTGTGAATATTTCTTTGAATTAAATTCTGTTTAGTTATCAAGGTTTCTCTATGACCTACTAAATAAAAAGTTGCATTTTTTGATTGATGACAACAAAGTACAACAAAACCTTCAAAAATTCCCCCATTATCTACCATTCCCAACCTCCAGACACTGATAATTATATCATTGCAATTGATAATGAAACACTATAACAATGTCCTTTGATTATTGCCATAATGTGGGCCAACAATGAATTAAACCCGCATCTACACAATGAGTAAACCTTCAATTCATCATATTGCCACTAAATTTCTTAAATTGTCAAAAAAAAAACTAACATACCGCCATATTCTTCCTAACAAGCCCAGCTCTCTGTTGCTTCAACAACCGCGCTAATCTCTGGGTCCTCTGTGCAACAGTCAAGGGTCCAGTTTCTCCCTCCTCCACCTCCACAGCAATCTCTTCGTCAGGAGTAAGTCTCGCGTGTCCTGGTGGACTATGTCTTGGCGTTACCGTACTCAAAGGCACCGTTTTTGCAATCAAAGTTTCACTCCTCACGCTCCATTGGCTAGAGCCGTACTTCTTCTGATTCATCAGATCACCGATGCTACCACGCGTCAGATACGTATTGCTATTGATGCTGCGCGACAAATACGGACTGTGCGGCAACGAGGAAGGACTCGCTGACAACTGATGGTTTGCGGTAGTTGAACGCACGAGATCTGGCAGAGGACCGGATGCAATTTTGTCCAATTCGCTCATACTGCTGCCACGTCGCATGCGTAAACGCTGGCATTCTGTAACTGCCACCGAGACGGGCGGCTCCTTGGAGGCCTTTTTGTGCTTAATCCGTTCGGCAGAACGTGCCACGTGTGAGGATTTCATTGCAAATAGACCGGTTTTCAATGGGAAGAGTAATGCCCATTCAGTGGATTGATGTTCTTCATCATCCATGATTCAGAAAGACTTGAAAATGAGAGGTGAGCTTTTTGTTGGTGGCGCGTTATTTAAAACTTTATTAAACTCAACCTGTTTGTATTAATTTTATGCATTGTGTTCATGATTCATCAGCGGATGAACAATTCAAATTAATTTAGTTTTTGTTTCAAGTGCAGTCTGATTTCGGTATCACCCGAAAGAAAAGTGTCCATCGATCAACAGGTATAACCACTTTAGACCACCATTTATATCACTTCCCTTCTCAATCCACTGTAAATTATTTATTAACAAATTCGCCAACCCTTTATTTAACCACATCTGTGTCCAACTGTTTGTTTGCACAATAACCAATTACGCGTCCGTCCTCACCGAGCCCAACACGATCGACAACTGTTGCGGGCAAAACGTGCGCCGCGCGGAGATGGCGGTTGCCGCAGACCCGAGGAGGCCATAGAGCGTGGAGGTGCCCTGCCGCGTCCGACATTCGTTTATTGGTTACCCACTCAGCCGGGAACTAATGCTGTTAGCATTGCCCTAGTCATAGCACCACGCTGATGCCCGCACATCTTATGTGACGATCAGAGAGAAAGGCCATCGAGCCACACACAGATAGTGTGTATTATCGATACGTGAGCATGTATAATTTAAGCTGGAAGAGTGGTAGTAAAAAAGACGGATGTGGTAAACAGAGACCTCTCTTTCTTCCTGCTGGTTAGCTATGGCAGGCGATAGCTGCAAGTCTGTTAATATTAAATATCAATACCCAAATTACGGATGAATGCACGCTGAGCGAGAAAAAATGATGAAAATCAATTTAAGCTTCTAGTCGCGTCCAGACTATTACTAACTATAGTTATATGCTGGACCTTAATTCGAACACTAAAGGTTGCTAATGCAAGAATGCAGTTTGGATCTTATTTCAGAATGTAGTGTGGATAGTTGTATTCGGTAAAGTAATACCAATTAAAGTTACCTAAAGCCCATTTGGGTCACATATGTGCATTGCTATCTTACTATATTTGCACTACAAATCAAACAGACTTGGAACTCAATTGAATTTTCTCTATTTGGGAAAGTGTTGATAAAGCTGCAAATCACGTCTTGTGCATTTTTATAACCAAACCTTGTTTCTGACTTGATGGTTAGCTTTAATGTTCTTTGGTGGCTCTGTTTTGACACTGAATTATATCTGCCAACATTGCCCCAGCACGTACGCGAAAAAGCTTTAAACATACCCACATGTGGTCCACTCCTGTTGTGGTCACCATGTTGATTTGATAGCATGTTTCCTCCATTTTCCTAGCATTATCGATATTACCAAACCTCTCTACATATATCCCAGAACAAAAGATTTCCTCTATACAATGAGTTGTATGCCTTTTCCCGAATCAAGGGGAGTATAGCTTAGAACTAAGGAAAAATTAGAAAATATCACTTACGTTTAGTTGCATGATGATCTTATTGTACGCCCAATGCCATCTCTGCTGTGCGGTCACTTGTGGCCTTGCAGGTTTCTGCTCCTCTTCCTCCTCGAAAGACACTCGCTTTTCTTCGCACACTTCCTCGATCTTCTCCGGGCTAAATACTTCGGTGGTCTCTTGCCGCTCCAGCTGTCCCATCTGATCAGGTGATTGTCTTCCAGAAGAGCGTCGCACTGCAGGCACCCCGGTGCCGTATGAGTCGACGGACGGTTTTCGCGATGCCCCATACTCGTCATAGAGCTGACTAGTGTCATTCAACGAAGCGCGATGATTGTCCAGCGCGTACCCGTCCATTACGGACGGCCTTCGAGATGGGTAGTCTTTGGGCGCACCGGGCTGTGCCGCTTGCTGGTAAGGATCGACGACAGTGAGCTGCGATGAACCGCGTCGCAGCGCCGCCTCAACATGTATCACAGATTGCGGCGACTCGCGGTTAATTATTGCTTTGCCGCTTGGTCCGACTTCGCCGCCATTGACCGGCGTTGCAAGTTCCGCTTCCTCCTGAAGATACTTCTCCTCATCATCCTCATAGTAAGTTTCACGATCACCTCCATACATCAGGGCATCCTCCGGTTGCCATCCTACTTCAATAGTTTCCTGCTGCTGGAGATACCCTCGACTAAGACCATTCATCTTGGCAGTGCCATTAACCACTGTTCCCGATGTAGGAATCGTCGCTTCAGTCGTGGAATACGCTAATTGGGCATGTGTGGTGACGTGACCATTGGTCACTATTGCTTGGGTCATATTCATATCGGTTTGGTCCCGGTGATATTGCGCGTTTGATGTCTGAACACCAGACGTTGGTGTCTCATAGTCATATTTCCCATAGTCATCATACCCGTATGAGTTATCATATGTCGAGGGCATGGTTGTGGTGATATCCATCCCTGATGTGGAATACTCCGGATACTGGTTGGCTATTGAAGACGATATCGAGGATATTGCGGTATCAAAAGTGTTTTTAAATTCATCATCATGTACAGCCATACTATCATAACTAGAAGTGACTGAATATGAGCTATATTGAGATTGACTGGTCACCTGAGTATGACCATACTGCTGTTGACCCGGTTGGGTTTGGGGCTGTTGCTGATGCTGATGATTCGTAGGCGTCGGTGTCATCAAAGACGACTTTAACATACTGCCAACACCAGATAAAGTACTCCCGAAAAACTTCAAAGTACTGGTTGATCCTTCCAACAAGTTACTGGCCGCTTTGGCAACTGAAGGCACTGCAGCCGATGCCAAATTTGCTGTTACATTGATACCACTACTACCTACACTAGTGACACTAGGTTGACTAATCGACGTCGACGTGTAGCTATAGCTCGCATTGGCATTCGCGTTAGATGTTGAGATCAAGAACGAATACTGCTCTGTATTTTTGGTGTTTGCTTCATTCTGATAATAGTCAGTACCTGTCAGTGTCTGACTATCTTCATTATAGTAATGATCAGATTGATAGTCAACCTTGTACTCATCCTTGTAATCTGACTGATAGTCCGTCTTGTAATCCGTTGATTCGTAGTCAGTCTGGTAATCTGACTTGTACTCCGAAGTATCGTCAATTGGCTTGTAGTCAGTCTGATAATCAGATGTGGTGTAATTGGATTGGTAGTCAGTTGTCTTTACATCAGTCTGATACTCGGAAGTTTTAAAATTCGACTGGTATTCACTGGTTTTATAACTTGTATAATCAGAGGTATCGTATGCTGTTTGATAGTCCGTCGTGGGATACTCTGACTTATAGTCTGTGCTGGTATCTGATTTATAATTCACTTTATAATCGCTTTTGTAATCCGAGCTAAACGTGGTAGTTGTAGTGGTGGTGGTGTTGTAATAATTTTGCGCGTTCGGAGTGCTTGTTGTGGAAATAATTGATGCCACAGTAGTTGCTGTTGTGGTCACACTCGTGGTGGTGGTCTTTTTTCCAAACCCAAGGAATACCGCCACATTTGTAAACGTGTCCTCTGGCTCTGGCTCCGGTTGTGCCGGTAAATTATCCGTGCTCTGATATGCGTAGTTGTAGTAGTCTTCGTTATAGTTATCCCTCGCACTCACGGCTCCCGGGCGCGTGTAGTACGCGTCGTAAGCCTCATTCCCGTCGGTGTATTCCGCACTACTCGTCCGTTTCATAAGATTCGCTCGTCGTGATTTGGCCGTACGATTGTTCAAATTGCCTACGTTGGGTTTGGGAAGCTGGCGACCAGGTGTCGGCGGCAAGCTGTTGGGCTGCTTGTTTGTCTGTGGGAGCATCCGAGTTTTGAGCGCTTTCGTGGGCGTGGGCGGCAAGCTCGCCCCGCGGGATATCTCTGTCGGGGTGCGATACCCATCATAGTCGTCGTGAATCAAACTCTGACGACTGGATGATCGCTTGGTGGGTATCTGCGGTAGGCACTTACGCCGTCCCGGCGTTGGTGTGGGCGCACCATAACTTGTGTCATAGATCTCCTCGGTGTTGATTACGGAGCCCCTTCGCTTCGCCGCCGTATTTCCAGCCGAGGTCGGTAGCGACGGAAGGCGTTTACCGGTAGTCGTCAACTTGGGCGCATATCCTCCCGAGTCCCACTGACGGTCTTCCTCATCTTGACCATAGCGTTCTTCTTGAAATGGGTATGAGGATGTGTTGTAATAGTCATCTGTGTTTTGATTGAATTGTTTGCCGCTACAAGATAAAGCAGGTATCAATAGACAATTGTGTTCGAAGTGCTGACGTCAGCTGGCGATGGTTACGTACCCAGTGTGAGCATAAGAGAGTTGATTTAGTTGATTTGTGGTGTACGTGTTGATGTCTGTGTAATCGTCGTAAAGGGTTGTTTGTCTTTCCAAGCTTGGTCGGCGGACTGCTAAAACACAAGGGAATATCAACAATGCACCAGATTATGATTACAGACTTTTGAGACCACTTGATATCAAAACCAACCAAACTACAATGTTGCATCATTACCTTTAGTCCTTCTAGATGGTTGATCCGAAATGTAATCATTACAACTGTCGAAGCTCTGTTGTGCACTGTAGTAGCTATCCTGGTTTCCCCAATCCTGGCTACAAATATACAATCAAATTAGTAACAATCCTCTAGTTAGAGCTGGTGGAATAATCCACTGAGATGATCATCAAAAATAATGCAATGTTGATCAATGTTTCAGTCTACATCTAGACACTTGACAGTAAAACAGTGATCCAATCACAAATAAAACAAGAATAGACTGGTTTATGTCATGGCATTAACTTGCATCGAAAGGTCATTGGTGAGAGGGTAAACTCTACATGAGTACATGATGTGATGGTAGTGCGCATCTAATCAGCCATAAATCATGTTTACCTGTCTTCAATGTCCCATGCATATTTGCGTCTACGGCTTTAATGGTAGAAAATAATAAAATAAACGAATTCATATACAATTTATCTCTTGGCGTAACAATGATAATAATAATTTACTAAACTAAATCTAGACAAAGTACCAAGCATAATCAACTTTTCATACAAACTGACTTTGTCTCTGATTGGGTTTTCTGTTTATTCTACTATCAATACTTGATTTTGCTTGATTAAGGTATCCAAGTAAATGTAGTCAATATTGTAACTATTGTCCCTTCTATAGCTACGAAAACTCTTCATTAAGTTGGGCAGTTGGATAGAGTAGCATCACAAGGCATGTGAGTAATGTACATTATGTCTTTGATATCAGTGAAGAGTGATGTCCTGGTTGACGTGTAGATTATCATAGCCACTGGATGCGGGCTGGGAGATACCTACTTTGTGTAATCCTTGGTCCGAGGCCTGCTGTTGTAGGACAAGGGCTCGGCGTCGGCATTGTTGTCTCCGTAGTTTCGATTGTTCCCAATATTTGACTGGCCGTAGTCATCATCGTATGTATTGGGTGAGTAACGCTAAAAATACATTTAATTAATTATTTCATTATAAGATTATATTCATGGAGGAAGCAAGTGTATGGTCTATCTGAATTTGAAATACGCGCGCTTTTGTTCGATGCATCACGTGATCCATGCGTCACTTCCGCTAACCGTTACACGCTTGCCTAGAAACGCTTCGTATTTGTTTCTAGACGCGACACACAACTTTTTTGTGAAATTTGTGCAATGCAGTTCTCATTCTATGAAGCCAGTGAATTAAGAAAGAAGGTGCTATTCTCCAAGAAAACGTTGTTCATTTGGTGAGTGGTTTACATTGGTTATTCTTTTGTTTCTGAATCAAGCGGATTGGATGCTAACATGTAGGTTAAAGGTCAACGCGCGGCTATGCTCAGCAGTTACAAATGTAAGGATCAAACATCATCATTCAGCATATCAACCTGTTGCATGTGGCGTTGGCGGTGCGTGCCTGGCGACAAGCGGTTCTGTTGCGTCGGCGGTTGCGGCAGATAGTGATGGCCAACGCCGTCGTCACGATCGTACGAGTTCTCCCTGGATGTCTCCAGTGACCGCTGTGGTGTATGCAGTTGATGAGCAGCAGATCGAAATTGCGACGCCGACGAGTTGGCATGCTGACCGACAGGATAATTCAAATCCGACGTGTAATCACTATCCTCCGAGTAACCGGCTGCAAGAACCGACAAAAGTTAATTGGGTATTGAACATGGTGATGCCTACATGCTCAGCATTTAGCAGTTCATTGCAGCTTGAATTTATTGATTAGTTGACTTGTACACAGGGTGCTCCAAGGAGTTACAAGGATTTAGTCAATCATATTCATGCGTTAGTTTATCAGTTATTAGCATTCTAGCTTACAGTGTCCAAAGTACTGCATTTGTCTTCGTGCCTGCTCGGCTCTAGCTTCCGGGTCCATGATATTGTTGAGCATCTCGAGCTTCTTCTGCAGATCGGACGCCTCTATATTCTCCGGATCTGCAAAAACACAAATTTATTAGAATCATCAGCATGACACCCTTGCAGAACGTCACGGCGTGCTTCATAGATGAAGAAGAAACGGATACGAATAGTCTAAGAAGAAACGTGGTGAGATAGTTCGTTGTAGTATAAGTATGCCTGCAATGTAAACTGTTTGCTAGAATAGATTTACTCTAATGCCGCTAGGGTGAGAACTTAATTAATAATCCATACAGTGCGTAGCGCCTATTACATCAGGGATCGGATTACATTCAATTACAATTATTGGTGGAGACATATTCTGTGTGGGAATTGGTTGGTAGAGCCGTCGTCGGATGTGCGAAATGAAATTTTATCTGGTTAATTTGAGACAAATGGCTGTGTGTAGGATCGAGTTTATTTCTGCTTCCGACCGCGCGCGCAAATCACATTTGCGCGTATTGGGCGCAGGGTACAAACACGAACGGCGCGGGAGGTCATCAAGAGAAAAGAGATGGCGATGGGTTGTCCAGGAACCTAATTTAACATCGCCAGTGCGTTGGTCGTATATTCACTTGATTATTATACCAAGGCCATGGCTTTTCGCAGTAAAATTTGCATTCATTTCGATGCAATTGTATATGGATGGCATGTCAAACACAGCTGCTAAATTGACATAGCCCAAATTACTGCAAGCTAAATGGCCTAAGACAGGGGTCTAAATCAAGTTATTATAAACGTGTTATTCTATTATTAATTAATCACAGTGTTACGATTCTAATCATCATTCCAATCTAATGTATCTACTTAGAGGATTGTAAGTTTACAACGCAGAGTGTTCGGAAAATACAGGTATTATAGATCCAGTTGCACTGCACAATAAGCTATAGGTTGAAGTTGAAAACAAGTATGAGAAAAGACAGAAGAAGACAGTTCGCAGTGCTGAATGCCAACATCGTGTTCTCAGTGCTGATGGAGAGCTGATGTTACCTATGGAAGCGCTAGTTTCGGGTACATCGACGTTGATGGAACCCATGCCACCACCGGGACGCACGAGGTGCGCGTCCGCCAGCAGACTGCGCCATCCCGTGGGAGGGTCACACCGTCCTGCATAACACCCATCCAGCGTCAGCGTACATGGCAACTAGCAATTACAAGTTACTGGACATCAATGCCCGATACGCGTTTCCGCGCTAACTTGCACCTATGCTTTGAGAAATAATTTACAAGAACTACGAGCTTACTGGCTACAATTTAATTGGACTACCAACAATTATTATGCTTGCCACAACAAAGCTAACACGCAAAACAACATCACAGTAATACGTTAATAGCATTCAGCAGTCATTACAAAAAGCAAAGTATTTATCTAGAAAAACGGCTTACTAAATAGTATATATACATGCTGTTAAGATTGGATTACATTTTAGTACATCTCACGTGGAATATTATTGTAGGGGTAATACATTTTGGTAGGTATTAAAAGAAAGCATTGAAGGACCAAATTAAGAGAGAAAAACAATTTATTCGAGCAGATTTATAGTATCTACGTGCAATTCCATTTTTTGCGCATTTATTATTCATACCGCCGCATCCAACGTTGAAAGTTAATAATGCAGAGCGCACAAACGGTACACGCCAATATCGTTCATTTCTGCGCAGAAATTTTGTTGTGTCGCGTTCTAACGACTTTCATGCGCCGCTTTATCGAGAAATAAAATCGATATGATCTATTTATACGACAAACACGACCAAAAAATAGATCATTACCCTCACCACGGGCAAAAAGGCTCAATGGGAATACTTATATGAATTCATTGAACTGTATCATTGGTTCTTTAAATTAATAATTTTATCGGATTTTGTTGAAAAAAAAACTAATGGAAAATTGAAATTGAACTGTTCGTGCGAATTTAGCGTCTGGGAGCACAGAGTTAAATTGTAATAGGTAATCTCAGGCAGTAAAAGTTTAATCGAACACGAATGGTAACACAATATATCGCAGGGTGTCGAACTCTTTTGACGTTGCAACCCTGTGATAAATTGAATTTTAGTATTTCTATCAAATATATCATCAAATTTGTGATATTAATCGTAGTTATACTTTGGTGATCTTAAAGTGTAAGTGTTTTAGAGAGTGTACGCCACAAATAGTAAATTTGCATAATTTTACGTAAACACGATTAAATTGGTTGCTTGTTGGTGAGGATTCAACAAAGATTAAAACTGTGCAGGTTCTAATATTGGAACCATTTAACTGCTATGTCCTTAAAAGGTTTATTGGCAAGAGACATAAAATCACAGTAAGTAATAATCATAAAACATGACCAGAATAAAACCAATGACAAAACGGCGGAAGGCTCTAACAAAGAACATTAAGAGGTACATCAAGGGAACGCAAGAACACTAGATTGACCAAAAGGGATGCACCAGGGAAGTTTGAATCTAGTATTTAATTTGCTTGTCAAAGTCCCTAGTGCTTTTCACATGTTTCGGGTGTTTTAGCGCAGCTGTGTTCACGCATTCTAGGAGGCTTCACGTGGACGAAACGTGTGTCTATTTCCTACGAGCATATTTGCGTTGCTTTGCGAATTGTACTTACTATGAGCAATAGTAACATATTTCTGGCTATTAAAGATGCGAGAACCCCTAAACGAGCCCAGAAAAGAAAACTGTTCATTTTACGATTTGCTCTAACGGTTCGAAAATGCGTGGATGATGCGTGACGATTTAACACAACAGGCACACATTCAGCGCAAGAATGACTTGAGAGGGTTCATTTCATGCCGAGATATTTTGGTGAATAATGATCGAATGAGGGCAACAAATTAATTCCATTGATTATGCGTTGATGAGATTGAAAAGCAAGCGCACATTAAGAGTCAATAACTGGAGCGGTAAAACTACTATATCAAAGTTGAAGCAAATGAGGAACCAAAGTTCTACATGGATTATGAACAAAGGCAATCCTTGGGTGGTGAATGTCAATGTTTAATTTGAGGTGAAGCTTGTTATTTTGAAGTCACGAGGTGAGTGATATTTACAGAACTAGACAATTAATACAAAGACAAAGTGGGCGAGGGTGATAGCAGTGAACGTAGCACGTCTAGGCACGAGCGAAAAAAGTTGATGGCATGGGTATACTCACCGAAGGGCAACTCGAAGCGGCACTCGACTAGCAGTGAATTGCCTGTTGGATTCTTGGTACCCACCACTTCGCCGTCGCGCATCACCAGCTCCGCGTCCAAGGACAACCACTTCGCCGCTTCCGCCTGCAAATACCGTGCACATTGACTACTACAGCTAATGAGGTGGCTGAACAATGAAAACGAAGTTGATCAATGATGGAGGGAATCTTGAGTTGGTGAATGCCAATTGATGAAACAGTGAATGTGAAGTGAGTTCTTTATGAACCTGAGCTAGATTTGAGTGGGCCGCAGATATTCTCAATTTTGTTTTTTTGCTTTGACGCGTTTATATAGCTTTAAAATTTCTTTGTGATGAATTTTATATGATACGTACTTGATTGGTTGTATATGGTATTCCTTGCAGGGGCAGCCAGTGGTAACCCATTGCGCGATCCCAGATCATCCCTTTGCTCCAGACCTCGATCAGCAGGCCAGTGTTCAGATCGTTTGTTTCGCTAAACGCACACACGCATCAAACGGCGAATTAATGGCATTAAACAGAAACGAGTCCACAAACATGGCTAAATTTGATCCAAAATTGAGCACTAAAGAAACACTCACGTCTAGTGTAATCAATAAAATGAGTTTCACATCTGCTAGCTAGACGCTCAATTATAGAAGATCAAAATACATGCTACCACAACTTGAAACAAGCCAACAAAGTCTGAATAATTAATTGAACTGTAAAGAGTGCACCAACTAAAGGAAAAGGACGAAAACTGTAACTTACAAGAGAAAATCTTGTTCCCAGCATGGCGACGCTCCCTTCACAGTAACTGTGGTCGATTTGACGTTTTGTAGTTTCAAAGTGACGTACGAATTAAATTGCGCAGCAGCTGGAAAAATGCAAAGCGTAATTAACAATATGAGCTTCTTTTGTGCGAAGCGAAAATGAAAAGGATCGCACACCAAAGGAAATTATCTTTGATTTATGATGACCTTTTGTAGTAGAATTCAATTATCTGTGCTGTATTAGTGATGCTTTCTTCTTTTGCTTACCGGGAGCTCCGACGTAGTGAGCCTTTTTGACTGTAACAAGAAGAAGAGACATTTATGAGCATATGTGGGACTTGAATTCGGAACAAAGCTAGAAATTTATCATAAAGCATTTCGATCCAATTCAAAATTAGATATCCGCTACATTTTCTTGAACGTTTTAGAATTAGCTCAAGGCTATTTTTTTTCCGTGGGTTCCTGATTTTTCACATTTTATTTGCATGCTTTTTTATTGTCCTATGCAACATATTCATAAATATTTCAATGCAGTCCTACATTTGTTTTCTTCAGTGTATTTACTATATTGCACGTCGTCTTCGTATATTATTTCATTTTGCAACTTGGGTCTATACGTTGCCGAGTTTGCAGCTATATTTTTAATTTTCTTCTAGAGTTGAGCGTTGCAAACGATAAAACCACTGAGTATTGTAGCTGTTGCAAGTGCTCAAGAACACGACGTGTACGGGGAAGTAATGTGTTGAGCCGGGAACGTGGGTGGCTAACGAATTTTCCGCGTCGGGAGTCGCGAGCGTCGTTGGAGAAGTTTTATGGCGATGAAAACTCGAAAACTCCTACGCGCACTAATTACGTTCATAAATATGAATAAATACATTGTAGCAACTAGTTTCACCCTGGTGGTATCTGTGTTTTATTGCAACATTAAATTGAACAAAGTAACATTTACTGCAATTTGGAATTTTTTTTCGGAAATCCGATTATATTAAGTGCACATTCAAAGCAAAAGTCGAGGCAACAAACAAGAAAGTTATTCTATTAAATTCTAATCTAAAATCTTAATGAATTGTGATTTTCTTGGTTGTCATAAATATATGAGTATCAAATCAATCTGAAGAGATTCGTTTTGAGGGGAATTTTACATCGTCGTATAAATCGGCAAAGTCGGAGATTATAAATTTAGCATTTTGACATGGATTTAGTCTTTGGCGAATATATCTGTGGAATCCTATACCCATCTCAGAAAAAAAGTGCCTTAGAAGCAAATTAGAAAAATGTCCAAACTTAAACTAAACCTAAAGAAAAAGGGATAAAATGTGATTTGATAATTTAAACAAATCAATAACTCTGGTTGCAGATGGCGTTCCTGTAATTTATTTGTTTGCGCAAATTTTGTTGGGAATTATTTGATGTAAATTTTCCAGTTGCTGGTGTCGATTGAATGGTTTTGCAAGTTTGGGTTTAGCTTTTATTGCCTAAGGCTGTTCTCCTGGTCCAAGATTAAATGAACAAACCCATCAAATTCAACTTTAATTTTGGCTAACAAACGCAAGCACGTTTTGCGTTTCAAAACATTAAAAGTTGTGCTTGACCAGGTCGCATCTGTTCTAACTTGGTTATACAACGGGAGAATCTCTAAAGTTTTACCTCTGGTGGAGGAAAATTGATATTAAACTGAAGTTTGGATACAGAAGCTATAAAATAAAAAACACAGAGAGAGAGAGAGAGAGAGAGCGAGGAATATCGTCAACTGATATCTGATCTGGGGTATGATTGTAGAGTTTTTTTGATTTTATTCAAGGTCTATGCTGTAAACATGGAGGTTTGTGTCAATATGAGGATGAAAATTATTTTGCAAAGAAATATTTGTGTACAAATGTATTTATAACATAGATATATTCTATCTTGGTATAAATTTCAAAATCAAATTAAGCCTGAAGCTTTTAGGTTTCTATTCAAAATTAATTTTTAATTAAGTCTCTAATTTTTATAAATTCCACTTTTTAGATAACCAGCTAGTCACCATTCCCATAAAATAATTTCCTATTTAATTCAACATCGACAAGGCTTATTTTGTCGATCGTTTCTTTCCATTATATGTTCTTAATGCTCCTTTAATTTATGCAGTAATTACGCATTTCCTCTACTAGGCTATGCCCATTTGCTTGCCTTAAAAAGCAAGCCAGTATAATTTACAAGACGGAATCAAATCAAGGGGGAAATAAATAGCCACTTGCTTGCTCGCGAATTTCACGTTCATCTAATCACTGATAAAGTCGTCCGAGTTATTCATTCCGACACTATCGCTCCCGCACATTTCCCACTTGCCATTATATTGCGTCATGCCCTGCTGCTTTATGGCAGTGGATGTTTTTTCAAGATACCACCCACCTAGTTAGACTCAGTGTAATTAAAAGCATTTCTTGCTATATGCCTGAATACGCTGTCTCACCACTTTACGGATTACTCTGTGTGTTAATAGCGAAACTCTGATGTGGCTCGAGTGGTTTTTATGTTACTACCAGTATTGATAGGTTCTAAAGTAATTAGGCTTAGTAAAAAGCACATGTATTCCCTACATGTTTCATTACTTATTGGTTTTTAAAATGGAAATTATATTATGCTTTCTTTCTAAAGTCACAAATCTTGAAGTAGAATCATTTTTAATTAACCCCTGACCTCACTTTTTCACAATCATTTAACACCTAACTTTGCCCCAACTGCGTTAGTGCGTTGGCCACTAGGATTTTCACTTTTTGTCACCCTGGCTGTTCCACCAACCATAAATGCCAGAATCATAATAGAATGCCATGGGCACTAAATGTTGCGTTCACAATGTAATAATAACGAAAAAGATGAACGCGTGAAAATACCGAATCGCTTTCACCAGCTCGGAGTTTAGCAGCATGCAAAGCTAGCTTCTAAAAATAAAATCGCGATGGGGAATAAAAGAGGTGGAGAATGTTAGGGATAAAAACTGGTATTAAACGCGTATGAAGGGTGGATGCGTCTGCAACATGAACACAACTAGCCCGCTATTTTCTACACCTTGTGCGAATTTAATTACATGTAATTTCGTAAAACGTTTTTGTAATCTGACTCATTCAACGATCGAGCTTTACATTTTAATTTGTAGTACCTTCAAGGAGCTCTGATTAATCCAATGTTTTTTTTTTTTATATTTTAATTGTAGGTTAATGTATGTTCGTAATAAGTTCTATTTTAACGTACCTATCCAATGTAGCACATTTTTTTTCCATGTACATGATAAAAAAAATAAAATCTTGCATGTGTAATAACTTCTACTTGCGGTTGACGGTAAACATGCAGAGCAGAAGTATAAAGAAACGGTACAGGTTATACGCTAGAGGGCATTGTAAATCACCGCCTAGAAAAGCTTTAATAAGGGTGAAAATGTATGTTATGTAAAAATTATTCAGTCTTTCCACTCATATTCAACTCCCGTACTTAGAATTGTAGACAAAAAGTAATGCAACTATGTACCTCATATATTTATTTAACTAAATTAATTACATTTGATTATAATAAGCGCAAATTTACTGCCAACAAGTCTACTTTTGGGCATGTTCTAATTAATTAAAATAAAATACGTCGAGAAGTAGGGTTGGAGCAGGGTGAACAATTTAATGATCCTACGCAATTCAAATACGCCATTGCCCTTTACGTATTTTTTGCTGAACAAGTCAACAATAAATCGCCATCATTATTATTACGCCCCTGTGTCATATTTATGAATATTTATAGGCGATATTCCCGCAGGGAAACTCGTTACGCTCATTGCGACATTGAATAATAATTGAGGTACATTTTACGCATTTGTTGGGTACAGTCCAGATGATATCATTGGAATATTAAGGTTTTTTTAAAAGAATGTGTTTTGCATGAGGAATAAGACTTCGATGATTATCATCGAATTTATTTTGAAGACTTTAATTTTTTAGCCAAGTGTAAAATTAGGTTTTATTTATATGAACCTGAAATTATATCGAGACGCTGTTATTTTGCATTAATTTTCTTACTTACTCATAATTCTATAATTTCAAGTAATTAGGTCTAAATAATATTGTACATAGTTTATTTATTATAATTTGTTTGGAAATAATTGCATAAAATAGCGCATATTAAAAATTCATATTTATTTGTTAAATGGAATTTTTAAACATACCGACGTTAATATTAATATAATTGATTTCAAATAGAATTAAATACAGAATAAAATAAGTGGTTACTAAGATGACGAGCAATGGTACAAGTCAGGAAAAATTAATTATTATATTTAATTAATATATAATTACAAAAAATTAGTAAAATATGCTGCAATAAACGGTAAATAATATTAGACCTGTAGTTGCACAGTAATCAACTAAAAACTATTAAAGTATGCATAGCTCCTTCTGCTGCAAGGGGAATTCTTGCAGTTTGCAGAATGAAAACAAATCTAACTTAGTCGAATCTTGTCTTGAATAAATAAGGTCTGCCTTATACTGACTTCTAACTCACTTCCTGCGATGCATTTGAATTGCTTTCATTCAGTACAGATATTTTGCAAGAAACTTCGATGGCACTTCAAAACAATATTCATTATTTTTAATTGCATCCAAAGCTGATTTTGAAGGTTACGAAAGTGTACTAACTCAAGCATTGATAATTAATTAATACCTTCCAAATTAACCACCTCAAACTAAGCAATATCGAACAAGCTCACACACGGATCACAAAGGTATAACGCAGAGAACATTGTTGTTGGTAAATCACTAAGCACCAAGCGCAAGGCAATCGAGTTGCAGGTGTAAATGGAGTTCCAATTTAATTAAGGTTAGTGAAAACAATCACGCGTTGCACAAAGTATGCTTTCATCGACGCGTCGCACTCATGGCTAACTCAATAATCAAGTGGTTTGCATGTTGTCCGTGTCCATTAGTTCTTTCTGAACATGTGCAATAGCCAAAAACATGAAAGCAGCATGTGTGAATAACTAGAATATTTATAAATGATACTACCTGTTTTTCAAGCTAAATGTAAAAGAGTAAGCAGACCAAGGCGAGTATGTATAGAAAAACGCTTCAGGTGAAATATCAAGAGATTTGCAGTGAAATTTTAATGTAAACTTCCAGGGAAATGTAACCTGAGCTTACTTGTTCAAAAATATAGTTTCAAAGCACTATGTGACAGGTTGTCTCGACTCCTGGGAGCATAAACGCGTCCAGAATGTTTGAAAAAGATCAAATTTCTTTCTCTGCTCCACACTTGAGCAGCAGAATTAGACTGGCTGAAATCGTTCGTTGAAAATGACATGAATGGAGAGAGCAACTATATCAGAGTGAATTAAAATTAACGTAGTATTTTTTCAAGTAGTAATTTGGTCGATATTTGTTACTAGGATTTTAAATATGTTTACATATAATGTTAGCATACCTTCAGTATATTTATAATAAACGGCTACTTGTATTCAATTCAAATAGCACATTGGACTACTATATTGCACTATGGGACACCCAATTTTAATCCTAAACTTCAATCTAAGAAGGTCTAATATAATAATGATAATAATAAAATAATGTCCACATTATTCTGGAGTTTGTCATATTTCTAGTCCAATTGCCCAATAAATTAGACCTCTTAGAAGTCCGATCATAAAAATTGCCGATAGTTACGTATAATGTTCAGGTTCTAAAATCAAATATACAAATGTCAAATATAAATAGAGCACTTCACAGAAATAACCACCCTAAAATGTTTAATATATTACATGCTCATTCTATTAACTATTTGATGAGTCCTCCTATTATAAATATATAAGGGATGAAATTGAGCTATCATTTTTCTTGTCAAAATAGCGTAATTGTAATCCGATATTATTCTAAGCCCTAAGCAAAAATTGAGTGTGGAAGAGAACTTGCAAAAAAGTCGCACTAAACTTCAAGCAGTTTTTCAACAAAAACAGCATAATTTTGGTATGCCAGCAAACACAAATGGATTTAATAAGAACATTCCCATTTGGTTAGAATTGAAGTGTCATTATTAACGTAACTGCGCATGTGCCAATTTAAATTACCCGCCACTTTTGCAACATTTACGCCCTAAAACTCTCAATGCTAATTTATAAAATACTTACAGTCAAAAGAAACATGGATAATGGTCTCTTATATATTCTCTAGTCTAGGATAATAGGCAACATATTTATGCACGGCGTTTATTAACAAAATAAATCAAATAAAATTATTTTTTTTCATTTCCCTCCTTTATGAATGAATGTAGCAAGTATTATATTCTTAAATTATATATACTTTTTATTTATTTTTCTCCCGCGAAGTAATTGTTTCCATCCCGCATAAAAAATAAAACTAGCTGCGGCGGTTTTATTGCTTTTTGTTATGAGCAAATGAAAGCACATTTGTGCAAATGCTTGGAATGGGGCAAAATATCGTGTGAAATAAGTGCATGCAATCAAATGGAAAATCACGCGATACGAATGAGTTGCATGACAGTTGAGTTTCATAGGCACCATAAAATCAGCAATTTACTCAATGCACTTTGTCTGAATATAATCAATCGAAGTCATTAAGATACGCGGGGCGAGCTATACGCAGTATTGGAATTATCTATGGATATAAATGTTATTCTAAACCAAGATGGCTTTTTTTTAACCAGAAATATAGAAGAATTGCCAAATGTACGAATTTAATAAAAAGGAGATATGCCAACGAAATGTCTCGTATTTATTTCCATTATTTAAATATTGGGAGGATTGCGGAGAAAATTCTATTTCTCTAGCTGAATCACTTGTAATGCAATCAATTTTTCCAGGGTTAAACAGAAAAAATACCTGATACGAGTCACGATATCAAAGATATTTAAGAAGTGGAAGTAGAAAGAGAGGTAGACTAGCTTGAGTTTTGTTATTATTATAGCTAAAGTATACGATCAAATTAAAAACAAACTTAGATTTACAACGTGTCATATGCTTCTTAAAGTGAAGCAGTAAATTTGTGATATTCCGTTTTATGCTCCTGAAATAAATAAAACCTATCAATTTTAACTTAATATATCAGATAATTTCTTAGTATTATTTCAACAATTATTCTTTGGAGTGTTTCTAAGAACATCTCACTTTTTTTTTTAAATAATCCTCTTCTAATGAATTGTTGAAGTAAAGATACAAAATGAAAGAAGTTGAAGTAGAGATACTACTAGAGTAGAGTAGAGATACATGGAGTATTTAGGATGCCCAAACTATTTAAAAATTATTGCTAAACTAACCGACAAAATTGAAAACAATTGGATTTATGATGAGTATAAACATAATTTTTTTTCTTAGTACTATAATCAAGAGGGAAGTTCATAGATCTGAATAGTTAATAGTTGTAACCTAATTTAACCTAACTTAACCAATAACGATTTCAATAGATAACTATCTGAATAGTAGTTGTACACAAATCATATGACTAAACAAGAACTGAGAGCGTTAATTCTTAACTCATTGTAAAATTCTTCATATGAAACAAAACATCGTTAAATTGAATATTGCGTGTTGTCCCTTCTCGCGTGCTAGCTATAAATATGTTTACCGCCTGAAATAAAGGTGCACAGAGAGAGTATCATTGCAGATGGTCGAACATTCTCGTGTCTTACAGAATATCGCTATTCTAGTGTTTTATGTGTTGTTTTAATCGTATTCTCATTGTCCATCTACGTTTTATCTGCGCCTCCATTTGTTGGATTACACTACTGCTTCACACTCCAGCTGTTTATGCCACTGTTTACTGTAAATAAGAATATTTCTTGACGTCGAGTAATCCAATATTTTCGCAATCCGCAGCCACATTCGCACTGGTGAGATCTTAACGAACCACTTAATCATCACCAATTTGCTTATGCGCTGCTTGCGGTCGAGAAAATAACAGTCGCACAATTGTGAGATTTGCTGCCTTTGCGCGATATCGATCAGGTTAGGGTACTTTGGTATCGCTGGTGGTGTGACGCTGCTCCTCCGCCAACTTCCGGGGGTGATCCATTTGATGGGTTTGGGTAAGTGGGCAAGTTATAGCCTGGAGACGACAAAGGCGAACAAATTTAATTCCCAGACTACATTTTTCATTTCGAATTAATAACCACAATTGGATTTGATCTAATTGACATTAACCTTTTATAAAAGTACCGAAAATTAAGATAGGTCTACAACACTCTAAGAACTCCAAATATATGTTTTCCTTGGAAATGCAATTCAAGCGGTAGAACAAAATCATAAGAGGAAATTGCCAGATATTCTAATGCCCTGCTTAAAATGTAAATACCATGCTGTAAAAAGTAATAATTTTTAACACCGCTTGATAGTAGGATATAATCTCGCATTTTCCATTTGCGGCAAGTCTCACAGCCCGTAAGAGCACAGTCTTAATGAATGCAAAAACGCTTTCGCATTTCCGCGTCCTGCTCTGAACTTTCCACCCACGCCAACTCCTTGTCTTTTGCACGTGGCTATAGAAATCGAAGACAGACGTTGGCTGCTGGTGGTAAAAGTTGGCTGAAATTAAGTTAGGCTGGGCATAATATCACAAGTCTACTTTGAGCTCGCTGGCATTTGTTCCGGGCCCAACTGTGCCAAAGATTGCGGATGATGCGACCGTAGTTTAAATTGTGTGCTCAGGAACATCCTAGAAATGCTGAATTTAATTAGAGAGGACTCAAAAACCCCATCGACTTACGTGCTTGGCAACCTCTTTAAACATGTACGACGTAGCAGGCATCCATAACAAGTTATAATTAAATCAAGTTGAGCGTGATTATCTCTTGGTGTTTGTTTGAAAAGATGATACAGATGTTTAATCGGTAACATTATTTATTCTGAGGTTACGGAAACAAAGGAAAGCTGAGAATCAAAAGTGTAGGGCAATTAAGTATAATTCATGTTAGAAAGGTTTTTGTAGACTAAGCTTAGTTTGAAGACGATTGCCGTAAAAGGCTTAAATCATTCTTGCAGGAGAGTAGCATGTAATGTGAATAATCTTGGTAACAATCACTATCTTATGAACAAAAATTTATTTTATGAGAAAGGGTAGTTGGTTGATTTTTTTATTCTATTGTCTTATTAGAAATTGTAGAATGGAGATTTTTAACGAGAAATTTTTATGGTGGTGCTGTACGTAAAAAGCCAGAACAATAAAATGAAATTTGGTTATTTTCACATCATACCATCACTATTCTTGTCTTGTTTTTAAGAAGTAATACGTATTTTGTTAAAGTTTTCTTTCTAATACACACCGAGTATGAATCTGATTTCTTAAAAGAATTAAACGAACCTGAATACTCCTTACATCGCATCGGCTTGATTTATATTTGCACCAGTTTTCTTCATTTGAGTCAATATCGCAAAATGAGAACGACGCAAAAAAAAATCAAGTTTGGTATAGAAATTGCGTAAATTTCCGATATTGAAATTTTTTCTCTGAAGCCAACGTGCATTTCCGGTTGCGCGTAATTCGTGCGAAAAAGCTTCATCTTGCAAATAGAGGAATTCTTGCAGTTCACAAAGAGATTCCCGCGTGCTACTACTTGCGTCCCGTGACAGTGATTTTCCGCCTCCACATCATTCATGCAGCGATGCAAGGTTTATGGGGAAACTAATTTTAATGTGTTCGCATTTAAATTTCTCCATTTGGTATTTTTATGTAACACCATACTTACAATTGACTTCCTTCCATTAATAAATTAATTTCTTTTAAGTAGGACATATTGTTTATAAGCCAGTAAATAATTAGTAAATATTGACAAAAAGATGATAGAACTTTTATGTTGAACATTTCAGCCTTGATTTCACTCTTTGCTTAATGCTCACAAATGTCTATTTGAAAAAAAATCGTTTCCACTTCAACCAAGTTTCTTATATTTAGGTGGAAACCCAAGAAACAATTCGCAGCTTTTCAGCATATCGCAGCGTTAACATAAAGATGAGTAATGATAACAGTCCACATCTACAACCAAACCAACTTGCAAAGCAAGACAGGCGTTGGTACAAAGAACATCCTGGTTAATTCCAATTGAGGTTATCTTGCTAATAGTTATGTGATAGACTTGTAATAGAAAGGAGTTAGTTAAATTGCTAATCTACATTATTAATACTTTTATAAATCAACAATGATGGTGTGAGATTCAGGCGGAACACAATATTATTCTCGTTTGCGGTGAGTTTAACGATTTTAAGAACTTTTACAAATTGAATGCCCACTAAGTAGGGATTATACAATTCATTAAATACATTGATCCTACACCTGAAGTTGCACAAAACCATGTGTTATGCATTGTATTTCTACTGGATGACAAGATTTTGCATCAAATGCAATAAACCGGCTTAGCGCTGTTGTCTTTGTACCACTAATGCTTTGCCTCTCGCAGTTTGAATGCTGGCGCAAAATCAATATTGTTGTGGAGGATCAAGAGTGCAGGCAGCATTTCCACATCGAGAAACAGTATATTCCTCCAATATGGCTCAAATGTAGAAATAAAATGCACAAAATTCGCCAAAATCAGGGACATATTCACAGTGTGAGATTGCTGAGAAAAAGTGGGATAACTTTTTTGAACACAACTTGATGTTTTTTATTATTATAGAATTGAGGCTTTTGGACGAGTTTTATATATACTTCTATTACAGAAATTGAGGCTAAAAGTTGGAAACTTTTACTCTTGAGAACACGTTGGATTTTATTGCGAAATTATACAAGGTTTATCAAAAATTTGGGAGATATTTAAATTCTAGTCTCGTTTAATTTATAATATGAAGTTTACATATTTACTAAATTAGTTTACTAATATAGTTTGATAGATTTCCCAGTATGTTGCTTTGCATTCGTTTATTTGCTTGTCGAATCAAGTTAGTTTTCTATCCGAGCTTTATTCTGGTTATTGATAGTGACGAACAAGGTCTGTGTAGATATCTCAGGTAAAGAGAACATAAACCGAAGGGAATTGATGTTAAAGTAAACAATTTTTGTCGCGTTCCTAATATAAATAACAAGTATACATTACAATGATCATTTTTTATTGATACAATTAGAATTGCACGAAGGCAGGTTAGTAATTAATGATGAATATTGTTTTGAATTTGGATTTTGAAAATGCTCCAAATTTAAATCATATATTTTTTTTCGTTTCTAAGTAAATATAGCGTAGATTCCTTTCGGAATCTTTGATGATCAAGGTATTTATTTTAATCTAGATTCAATAGTGAGATAAATAATTCAGTTTCCTTGGAAAATATTATGTTTTTGTCACTCCTTCATCTAATTTTAATCCGATACAATATGCATTTTACTATACAACATATTCTACCTACGTAAACATACATTCCTAACATTTTATATGCGTCCCCTATTTGCCGGTACCATCAAACACATTTCCCCGTTTGCTGATTTTCATTCACATTTAGTTTCGTATTCGCAACACGGCTGAAACGATTTGCCGCTTTTACGACACGCGGTTTGCTCGGTTCCCTCAACTTTTATTGAAGACCACGCCAACTGTGGCGACTGTTTGCAATTCGGGAAACTCAGGTTGACGGAAAACGCTACAGTGCAGAATAATAAGCCACCCACATTTAATCTCCAAGTTGAAGTTGGAAACCAGACATGGGACTCGATTAAAATACCTTATTCTATATTGAGCTATTTAACCTTTTAAAATGCTATATATAATATTTGAGTATAATGAAGTCATAAATTATAGTACATTGTTAAAATTTTATAATATCTCAATCTTCTTGTAATGCGCTTCAAAATTGGATAACTTGGACTATTTTGGTGAATATACTTGCTCATGTTTTGTTTTTATTATCTATTATCAACATGAGCTTCCGGCAATATTTAATTTATTCAATGAAATTCATAAATTTACATAACCTCGATCGGAAGTTAATTATATCACAATGTTTTCCGTAAAGAAACCGAAACTATCAAAAAAACATATTCATCCAAGAGTATAACATTTTTGTTTATTTGTAAGATCATCTAAAATATTAATAAGTTATTTAATGCAGTATGATATATCAGTGCCTTCGATCAAATAATCTAAAAATAAATTCTGATATAACTTTCCAGGCGCGGCTGGAGCGGAAAAACGAGTTCAATTCTTGGCAGCGCATGCAGACTTTATGGAGCTTGGATGGTTACTCACAGACCATATCCTTATAACCTTGCTATAGAGTATAGGGTCACAACATACATTATCCTTGAAGGTAGTAAATTGACTAACAGTACAGCAACTTTACCAAAGCAATTGTGATTTTTCTATTGTTTTTGTGGCGTTCAGGGTGGCTTGTTTTCGTGTAATGCTAATTTGTGCAATTGCACATTTCATATAAACAACAAAAAAATGGTTTAAACTCATTTCTATCTTCATTATCGATTGGAAAAACAACTGGGCAATTATTAAAATGAGTGTAATCAAATTCAAGAGCGGAGCCAGGCGCAAGTGATCAACTTAAATGAGGCTTTTTATATTTATATCAGTTATTTGCTGACTCGAAATAGAAACAAATGTTTTCTTTATCTTCTGAAAGACACTTATTCGCTGCTGGCTTAATTTATATAGTTAATATTCATTCACTCTCCTACTAGTCGAAGACCGCAGTTGGTTGCAACACAAAATGTCGCAACGTCGCATACCTGCAGTACCTAAGAATATTAATTAACAGAATGCGGAAACGTTGCGACTGCTCGGTCGCCCTCGTCCAACCTCTGAGGACGATGGTGGTGGAAGCCGAGCAACCACAAGCAGGAGAACAAATCGAAAACAAATTACAAGCAGTGCAAACATACATACTTAAGTCCATGTTACTGGGTTCGAATTACAGATTTGCGTCCAGTTTTCCATTGGGGTACTGAAGCGGAAATTATTTTAAGTGGAATGAAAACGGTTATGCATTTGAGAAAATTTATTTAGAAGTACGAAATATTATGATGGAGATGAATAGACCTTTTGACAATTGTACCACACGAATGGGTAGCAATTCTGCAAGTTGAGAATTACAAGCGCTGCTTGAATAGGAAATGGGTTGATGGGGAAATTTATGGATGTTAGAGCTTTTGTTTTGGAGTAATGTGACGTACTGACACTGAGGCGCTTGGGTATTTGTTGCTGTCATACTGGACGAGAATCAAGTGAGGATTTTAAATAGTTCGGGGAATTTGGTCCGATGAAAATATATACGTTTTATGGTTCTATTGTTAGGGCGTCCTTCAAGTTTAGACTGTCTCAAAGCTGAGAATGAATTATTACAACAATGATGCAAAAACATTTCGGAAATGGCTTGGGTAGGTTTCTTGGTTAGTGAGCAAGATACAGATGCGAAATAAAGGGCCCTAGATTTTATCTTGTCTTTTTTTTTTATTATGTATCTTGGTTAGAATAGACGAGATGAATTCTTTTAGTTAGAAACCAAGTGTGATGACTTTGCAAGCAACAAAGCACGGCACAAATTTTAATTCATCACTTCCTTAAATTACTACTTATTATCTTTGCGAATAGTGTCAAACTTTGCCAATTGGAAAACTAATAACTAGTCCCTACGAATTGTTTACTTCATTTCAAATTTTAATCTTTCAGGTTAAATTCTACCTCTTGTCTTAACCTCACTACTTTTCAACTTCTAAAACAGCAACCATTAACCTTACAATTTCCCCACTAAAAATGAAACAATAACATTCTCATTTGTTTGCAAACTACTTCTTTACCACTAAAGATTGGAAACACATATCTTTAGTCCGCAATGAATGGCTAAGAAAAATAGCACAATGCATGTGCATTTGCGCATTTGCAATTCTTGTGGGAAAATAATCCGCCCACGTCAGAGAAACATAATCGAAAAATACAGATCAAAGTTCAAGGTTAAATGCTGCTTAATTTATTACGTTATGTTATGTACGTTTCGCGCCAAATATGTCCCCGCGCCGGAGTGCGCGAAACGAGCAGCGAGAATAGCGAATCTTGCGGATCGATAATTTCGGGTTGTACTATGTTTCAGTACGTTCCTGCCAGCCGGCAAAACGATGCATGCTTAGGCGGAGGTGGTGATAGTCTGCAGCCGCTACGCGCTGATACTAGTTCGAAATGTTACTGATAGCAGTGCTCATGACATTATCAAAGATACTTGCTTTTTGCCTCTTGTATGTGGTTGAACAAGAGGCATGTGAGAAAGAGAAGATAATCGAAGCTTTCGCTTGTTGGTTGTAGTCAAAAGAAGCACTAAACGCACGTCGAAATGATCAAAGAGTATCATAAAAATGACATCAATTGTCAAAGTTAGTGCCATTTGTATTCTAAGACTTTTAGTACGAGTATAAAACTTTAGGTTGGTACTCCTGGCATATTTAAATTTTGCAATTACTTAAAATTTTTTTTGACAATTTCTACTTCAAAATGGACGATGGAATAATAATTTAATATTTATCATTTATAGTTTACTTTTTGAACAACCAGCTACGAAGCAGTAAAGATTCAAAGTTTAAGATAAGCCTGGCAGAAATGTCAACCTAGTAGACAGCTGTCATTCAGCTATGTTACAATTTTGATAAAGCCACTTTTTTAACTTCTTGCAAACACCATTAAAAATTTTTCAAACTAAAAACCATCAAATATCTTCCCAAATATCTCCGGGAGGAGTTCTTTCTTGTATCTTGCCACAACATATTTGCATTGTCAAACCGGGCAACTATGACAAATATGGTACACATGCAAAGCACGCCTGGCAGTCTTTTGAATTGCGCACAGTGGTGGTACAGTGATAATATACTAGATTAGTGTAAACCTCACCAAGGCAACGCGCCAAGCGTACGAAACGAGGTCCTGGTGCTCTTTCGCTGCTCCCATCGTGCATAAAACCGCAAATATATCACATGCAAGTTTCGGCTGCCAATGCACCAGAAAACTTAGTTGGTTGCCAGTGTGTCGGCGCGATGATGATCTCAACGCGTAGAAGAATTTAGTTGATATGCACGGATCTTGAGGGATGATAAGAGTGTCAAAGTAAAAAAACTCTGGAATAGAACTTTAAAGCCATCAATCATTTTTTTGTTTTTTTAATATATAATTAAGTTAACAACAAACTCAGGCCTTAATTTCGTTTAAATGCCAATATCCTATTGGTATTAATTATAAATTTTGATTTGAGATTAAGCTGTCTAAAGACCACCACCAGTGCCATTCTTTACCCTCCATAGTCGGCTTGTACATAAGCGAATTAAATTTTGGGGCGACGCGAATCATTATAATCGCGTTTAATCCGACCACCGCCGCCGCCGCCGCATTCAGGCGCACGTTTTAACAAGATGAGATTTTCACTACCACGCTAGAGTGTGAAACGTCTACTCGCCTGTGATAAGATTGCAAACGCATCAGCTCCGACTACCTTAATTACCTAACCTAACCTAACAATTTAAGCACATTTTAACAAAAAATCGGAAGATATTGCTTTACAACTTATCAACTCGATTCTATCTTTAGAATATGAGGGACCTTGATTTAAATACAGAAGAAAAGCCTAAGACAGAGGCGTAATAACATACTAAATTTTGATCCAATGAAAAGGGAAATGACAAACTGCAATGAATTAATAAAATAATAAAAATTTGCCGTTGCCAGATTTACATAAGGCTGGTCACTGAGGTACCATTTTGAGGGTTATTTTATATGGAAATTATTGTATCTTCGAATGGCTTTACCATTAGCTGTAGCCACTTGAATAAAAAATGCAAATTTCACAGTTTATTGCTGATTTTGGCGAGATGCTAAAGAAATAAATCTCATGTAATGGCTGCATATTATCTATGTATTTTGCACAGACTTATGTTAAACATGTGCAATACAAACACAATCTGCAAACAGCACTATACACGGCACGGTCTTTTCAGGTACGCATCGACCTGTCGTACTATTGTTTGCTGCGACGTCCCGCATATTTGTTTGCACTCTTTACGCGTCGGCGTCACTTTGTAATATCCCCCGACAGCGATTCATACTAATTCGTTTCAACATATGCCATGCATATGAATGCGTGCCACTCGTACAGCATTTCAGCACAAAAGAATGCATGCATAGAAATGTGCGCAATGGAAGTATATTGTAATTAATAACTACTTACTAAGCCATGCTCAATGCAGTTGGGGAGTCAAGTTGAAGTGCATTCAATCGCGTTCAACGATTCAGATTCTGTAGATAGATTGCTTATCCATCGGCTTGTGTGATGATGATGATGTTTGCTTACGTGCACGATAATGCCGGACGGTCTTAATAACCAATATTTGCTAATCCTTTTTTTGATTTCCTTAGGAATTGGAGGAAATGCGGAGTTGGCTTGGGTGGACAATTATTAATGTAGTTCCAGATTATATTTCGAAGAAATTACATGCTGTACTTGATTTGAAAACTGTTTATCATCATTTTAATGTTTTTTCTTTCTATTTAATAGAAAATATTAAATATCCAAATATTTTTGTGGCACAACTGACTCGTTAAGATTATATAAAAATCATCAAGTTTAGGGAATAGATCAATGCCATTTAAATTCTGTCAGTTGTCAAGAAACTTTAAATTATCAGTCACTAGCTGGCGCTACTTACTATCACTTGAATTCAATTCTAAATCAACATTAAACTATTTCTAACTGTTCCAACTGTTCATCCTAGTCATTCCTAGTAATTTTCTTATTTTTGGCAAACATCAATAATGGTTTGATATTAATTAATAAAACTGTTCTAGTTTGAAGTAAAAGTTAGATGTTAATATAAACAGCGGGCTAATATTTATTAGTAAATTTAATCAAAAATAACAGATGAAGATGTTGGTAGGGTTGATGGGGTTTGTGCTAAGTAAACGTTTTTATACCTTTCAAATTTATACTGTATTTATCTAGAATAGAGCGTTTCCTTCCACGCCAAATATAAAATGATTAACTGAAAACCGTATTTTAATCTTTTCTAATTCGTCATAAAATAATCGGGTTGTTTCTTTGTCCACATACAAGTTAACACACATCACGTCCACAAAAAACCCCTTTTTACCTTGTTTACCAGTTTGTTGTACTCGTAAACTCTTTCAAAGTTTACTTCCCCTAATCGTAAAGAATTCATACTTTCCCTCCACGAGGTGCAGGAAATTTAATTGAAATTTTATATTTTTATCGAGCAGGATTAAATTATCTCCCATATCTGTGGCTTGTCCAATTTCTAAAGAAAACAAGAAAATTCAACAGCTGTCATCTACCTTTCGATATCATTCTAGTGTGCAATCAATTGCGCTCGGATTTCCGCTGATTGTTGGCTTGCCAACATGACTTTTCTGATAGAAGATCCCTTAAATCTGTAAATCGGATCCGGTAGCATGCAGCTGCATCACAACCATTACAAGCTGGTTTAATGTGGCGCTGAAGACTGTGTAGTGATATCAACTAGTAATTCGACGTCCTTGTCGATGCTAACCTGGTGTTTGACAATTATGACTGGATAGCATTTAATCGAGTTATTTATCTCGATATGCACGTGCGCCGTGAGAGTGTCGGCGGCAGCAGCGGCATCGGCAGAATATACAGTCCATCAGTATTGATTTGTCATTAGCAATGCAAGCTTCTCGGTTGAGGCGGGATTCTCGAGCGGGAGTAGAATGGGAATGGAACTGTTTTTGATCTAATCACAAATCCCTGCTTTAATTTATTATACTCATTGGTAGTAACCTAGTTTTAGTAAATAGAAAGTAATTAATACACCTGAGAATATATTACAGTTGTTTATTAGTAAAGTTACTAATATGATATTTAAGCTAAGCCTGCATAGATTGGGATTAACTTTACAAGGACTCAGTGATGTAAAGTAAATACTTTGAAATGCTTCTATTTGCACTTTCAAATAAATCCACAAATTGTCGAATTATTAGCATATATGATTACAATCCAATCCAATCCAATATCAATTATTTATTATGTAACAAATATAGGAACTTTAATGGATTTATAGCTCTTTGGAAAAAAACAAAATTCATTGTTATCCGCACTGAATGCATTAAGCTTTTGTAAAATTAAAAAAAATTCTTATAAACTTTTATAATTCTCTTTCTTTTTTATACATTGGTCAAGAAAGAAAATATATAAACAACATTTTTCTTAAATTAATAATAAATATACCTATGCTATGATTAAGTCATAACAATATAATCTAAAATATGGTGATTCCCAAGATTATAGGTATCTACCCAATATTACCGATAAACCACTTAAACACAAAAATTTCAAAAGTTTGCAGACATATATAATGAATTAAACATCACCTTTTCAATGAAATCACAAAGTTCAGATTTACCTATTCTAAATATAAGTAAATTTATATTAAGTATTTTCTTGATCTTGATTAAGTAGTGTCAGATAACGTTTTCGGTATGTTTCCTTCTTCAGTTACTCATCATAATTTCGGTTAAAGCTTATTAGCTGCATGCATTTGAATTAGTTTAGTACGCAGCTTCAACGGTTGTGTCGCCGCTGTCGCAGGTGATAATGTGAGACAAATCCGCGAAGTCGCGCGATAATTCGCGACCTTTTGCGCCTCCGACGCGAGCGCCACGAAACCACCGCGGTCTGGTGGCTACAAATCCTGGAAACTGTATGACAGTCGACACTCAACCAACGCACGAACAACATCAACATGCCGAAATCGTTTTTACAACATGAAATATTCAGTAAATGTCAAAGTATTGAATAAGCTTCATACCGCTTTTTAATGGCAAGCTCGACAATAATTGCTCATTCTGATGATGTTTTCCTCCATATTATTGACTCAACGCCGGTCACAGAAAGAAGCAATCACGTTAGCATCAATATTTGAAGCGCTTGGTGGCCAGCCGGCGGTAAAGTGGTGACTTTTTTAGCGGGACACAGTATGTGTGGTGGAGACGGCTGGCAAAGTTCGAATGAGGTTAATGCGCCGATTTGAACTATAGGCAAACTAGGTGCACGTAGAATATATTATCACCATGTCAAAGAAAGTTGAAATAAAAATTATTGGGGTCACATTAGAATTGAGGTTAAGTTTGAATTTTTATATTATATATCTACATAATGTAAAAACAGGCACAAATAATTAGCTAGATAGTTATATAAGACTCTATTTAATTTTATGATTTAAGGTAAGTAGTATAGTAGTTTGAAAGAGTTTATGTTGTTTGATTTTCTAGCTGTGTATTTGTTAATTGCAAACAAAAGTCAGTTATTTTTTCTTTTAAACACAGTAAAAAACATCAATACATTGGTGAATTGATCAGTCTGATATTATTGGAATACCAAGTGAATAATACCGTGTTCAATTTATTTATGTTCAATTTGAGGGTTGCTTTGCTAGAATATTATGCAATCAAATTCTGGTTTAGTGTGGGTGTGAATTTAATTAAAATGAAACACATTGAAGTGGCGATTCTAATTACTAAGTTTCTATTTAGTAAAAATCCACATAATTTTCTCCAGTAATTCATACTCAATCATATTAAAATCGTCCTCATTTCTTTTGTAATAATTTTAAGTACAGCAATTTATGCTTTTACTACTTTCCTTCAAATACCTACATTCGACCTACATATACCCTTGCAAGTCATACCTCAATGTGCCTCACTTTCCATATTGTCACTTCATCCAACCGCCGCCCTCCACTTCACAACAGCAAGCGAATGCTTGCGTCCTTCGTTACGGCTGCTGTATGTGTGCTCTTCAGGCTCTTCGCGTTGCAAATTTTAAGACACGGCCACACTACGCCCACCGCCATTCACAATCGCACCTTACGCATCGCGGCGAGAAAATGAGTTTCCTGCTTTCCCGCTTCCGCTGCGATGCATTATCTCAACTCGCAAACAATAGACGCGTGCTGAACAATGCAAGAAACTGAGGTGGATGAAAAGTACATGGCACATTTTCTTACATTTACATACGTTCCCGGATTGCCGTTCATATATAAGGAAGTGTTTTTAGACTAAAGCAAGAGGAGAACAGAAAAAAATGGAGGTGGAGATATTTGATAGGAAAATGAAAATTGTAAGGAAACAGTTTAAAAAGAAGGAACAATTGATGATTTTTGTTTGTGTTATTTTAAGTTTGAAAGCGTGTTTTAATGAAAAACTCTAAAACCTACGATTTTTATTACAATAGAAGTGAGAGTGAAACGGTTGATGTTGATTAGAATGCGAGGGAGTACTACGATAATACACAGTGACTCTAGTGACGCAGGCGCAGCTTCACAACAGCGTAACGTTATCCCTTCCTCTTCAAAACCGTATAAGTAGGATATGAGTGTGTCCGTTGCCCATTTCGGTTTCTGCTGCCGGGCATAAAACATTTGTAAAATTTTCGTAATGTGTATGAATTAATAATTATCAAGTACATAGCATCTTTTGTTTTTCAATTGTATTTTTTTCTCTCATTTAGCGGTAAATTTTTTGGAATACTAATCTCAATTTACATCCCCACTGAATTACTATACGTATTGCCTCAATCAGAATGCAAATTTTATTCACAATTAAATTACGTCTTAATAACGTCAATGACAATGCTTACTGTTGTTTTCTTAAATGAAGCTGGAGCATTATCCAGTCTGTAACTGTCGAAGATAAAATATAAATGACCGTAAAATGTCACAAATAAAAAGTCCATAATGAACTTTATTGTTTCAATAGTATTACATCCACGACACGTTCTTCTAGCAAAGTCGTGCAGAAAATACCATGTTACGTAATTAAAGCAATTACATCCGCTTTTTCAAGCACAGGACAAATATGATTGAAGCAGAAATTCATCAAATAACAATGCGTACTTTATTATGTGATAAATATGACTGTATTTATTCCATGCTTCATGCAATATTTTTCCATCATCCATGTTGATGTTTATTTTGCTACAACTACTCTAATCAACAAATTGATCCAAAGCATTTCATTAAGTAATCTCCTGTGCTTCCCATAAACTCATTCTCTTCCAATTTTTACCATCAGCCTATAATTCTGTTCCTAGAGAAGCAAATTAAAAGAATTTAATTGTTGTTCGCTATCTAGAATCAACCTTGGAAGAGTCAAGTCCTTGACTCTTCCAAGGTGACATGAAAAAAGTCATATAAAAATACAAATAACAAAGCTGGACGCTTTTAGCATGAGACAATTAGACGCACGGAATGTCATTTCATTAAATATCCATACCCTTCCGGGTAGTTGTTTCACATAAACATTTAGTGAAATAATTTGTTATTGATCGATATTGCAATTAAGGATGCGAGTATACCGAAATTATTTTCACCTTTGATTTGTCATTTATTGAATTTGATTTATTTATTTTATTATTATTTATTACGTACATGTTGTTAAAAGAAAAATGGATATTGAGTTTTGACTTATATTAAATGATTTCATAGAAGTTAAACTCTTTAGGAGCTTGCCAGTTTGAGAGTACTAAGTTGTCGTGGACAGCAAGATGTGGACCATCATACGTCAATGTCACATACGTCAGGTTAGGTTTAATGGTTTAGAATTATAGGAGACTTAATCCTAGGGGATATTAGTATCACCTATATATACGCATCGTATATAAATAAAGGTTGATGTGACTTAACACATTTTCTCCTTTCTTTGTACACAATTAAATGTTTTGTTTAATTTCATTGATTTAAGTTCCTTTTTAAGTCCATTCCCAGTACATGGAACTAAATCCAAATTGGATATACAATCCAGTCTGAATTATCAATGTTCCACTTCCTTGCAGAATCGTCCCGGATGTGATACTGTTGCCGCTAATCGCTCAATGATGCACTCGGCGTGTGATACGAGGCATTCATCCTCGCCTCGCCGACGAGAACACAATGATCCCAGCATTTCACTAACTATAAATAGCGCGTGTAATGACAAAAAAGCCGAGATCGATATTATTCCTACTAGGTTTGTGTGGCGGCGGCGTGCTCTGCCGCAGTGAGGCGCGAATCCACCGCCGGCCGGCTGAGAAACTCGGAAAATCCATCACGCACACATTCACACGCCTTTTGCTGGCGGGCGCGAGCGTTCACATCGACGCGAATCACGTTTCCACCGTTATTAAGCATTCTTTTCCATTCCCGGCATGCATACATCAACTCGGTGGAGTCTCCCACACGTTTTGCACAAATACCCTCCAGTCATCTCTCGAGTTTGTTACGAATTTCCACACGGATAAGAATGAATCTTTAAACAATTCCACAGCAAGTACAACAAAGGTGGACAACGGGTTGTTGTTGTGAGGAACCATAAAGCGTGTGGAACTATGCTCATAGTCCAATAGTACATTTGCACGTTTTTATTATTTATTTATTCTTCGCATAGCCAACGGATGAATGAGTTTGCGGTTAGGAAAGGATTCGTGAAAGGATATGGATGATCTTGGCGGATAGGAAACGCATCGTTCCTTGCTGCTGCAAGGCGAGGATGTGAAAGGTATCCGAAGGAAATTCGGGCAACTCGCCGAATATGCGAATCGAATCGATTATCGCATTAGCTTTACCAACTTTTGGTAACACAGCTACGAGCTACCTGCTAGCCAAAATATCCCAATTCGGACTCCTAAAACTGTTCTGAGATAATATCCTTATTTTATCCATCCAAATGATTTTTTTTTTATTCAAGCCATTCCAGTACAATTGTATGACTATCCTTAAATTCTACTAAATTTAGAGGACCTGACGCGCTGGGATTTCTTCTTTGCAATTCCCATTTTTAAGGTTATCAATTCGGTACTGACCTGTGACGCTTAAAAGTGACATTATGCTACGCGTATCCTGGTTGCGTGCAGCCGCCGCAGAGTATCCTGCCGTTGAAGGAGGGGAGTGAGAAAGTCACCTCACTTGGGGTCACACCACGTTCACGTTCACCAGCTCGGTGCAGCACCGTTCACCTCGACGACGGCGGCGGCGGCGGCGGCGAAAAACGCGCGCGCGTCGATCCGGGTCGCGCGTGCGACCGCATCACCGACGGCGACGTTGGCGGCGTCGACGACGGCGGCGTAACAATGTGGAGTCGCGCGGTATGTATTGAGAATGCGTGTGTCAGCCAGTCAGCGCGCCCAGTCACTCTGACTGCACAGTCGCCTGACACACGGCCAGCGGGAAACTGCGTGCCGCCGCCATCATGCGAGAGAGTGCGCGGCGGCGGCGGCACCGGTGGCGGCATTGCGCCGACGCACCGCCGGCCGGGTGCACACACGCGGTGACGTCACTTGCTATGGCAACACCCCGACGTCAGCGACGCAGCAACCACAACCGACCCCGCGCGCGCTGCCATCAGCGCCCTGCGGCTCGATACTACTACCAAGCCAAGTCTCAAATGCGCGCCGATGACTGTGTGCGATCTTTGAATCTCCGTTTTGCGCTCGATAGAGTGCAGATGGAAGATGTGTGGAGATGGGCTTATTGAATTTCGGCGATTTTTATATGCGCAAGCCAAAAGTCAATTTATCTTGCTGAGGGAATTGATATTAACTAAAGGAAAACAAATTTGATTTTACGCAAAATATCGTTTCGGCTGGTAAAAAAAAAATAATCTACTTGTGGCTACAATAGTCAGGACATAGGTTTAGTTATTTAGGTACTTTCTATAATTGGTGTCCATGTTAATTGCACCTTATTGAAAATTTCATAAAAGGTACGCTACTATCACTTAAGGGCCACAAAATTACATAAATCAATAAATTAAATAAAACCATATGAATTCTAATTCATTAATAATAGGTTGCTTCCAGATTCTATATCAAAATAGTTTGTTTATCACTTTAGCTGAATTTAATTTTTAAAAAATCCATTCTAACGGGAGCCTCAGTCTATCTTCCTTTAACACACCACATCTCCCATTTCCTCACTCTATTCAGGTGTCTTTCAACTCGCAATTTTCAATTATTAATTACAAAAGAACGAAGAACACTAAAATAATAAATTTATTGTAGAAATATTCTACTAGCTGTAGAAGAGAGATAAAATTTGTAACAGAAAGTATGGTAATGTGCCAACAATGTCAAATTGGCATTTTATACAAAATTTGATTGCAGTGCAATTTTGGCATTGCTCCAACAATCCGAAAAGTCATTGTATTACAAACAAATTTTGATAACAACCACTATAAAGTTCAATTGCTTCCCTCTGAAGAATACAACGAAATCCCTAAAGTAGTCTCCAACTGCGTGGAGTGAAATATGTCCCCTTCAAGTGGCATAACATAATGCGACATTCAAGAAGTATTGCTTTCCGTCATGTCCTAGCAAAACACTCTCCAAAAAGCAACAAATACTTCTTCTAGTCTATTCTCCCAAGTTGGAAGTAATGTAAAAGTTGTAAATGATGCAATGCATCAATACACTACCACTCCATCATCAAGTATCAATCCTCAGCTGACTATACACAATCCTATACAACCCTTGACAACTCTCGACAACTTTCATAAACTTGCACAATTGATATACTCTCTGCACTCGTAGTAGATACTTTCTACAATGTCGTCACAAGTGCAATTGGTTGAGATGCACAATTTGTTGCACTGCAACATTTGCACCGCGAAGAGCATCTTTGGGGGTCATGGGTCAATGGCCAGCAAGCGATACCTGCACGCCGACGCGAGTAAATGGCCCAAGGGGGCGGCGTGTGCGGCACTAGGCCGACGCGCAAGATCAATAAAACCGTTTGATCGTGCACCTTCGTCGGAGGAAAACACTCAAGACCCACAATTCGAGCACAACCTACCCTACTATGATGCGACGGGAGCGGTTGAGAAGTGTTTCAACATTTTACCTCAAATGGGAGAGCGTAAGAGGTATAACTCAAGGCACAACTATCAATTTAACCACGTGGCATATATAATGCAGTGGAATAAAGTAGTACATCGGTTGCATTCTGTAATATGAGGCATTGTGTTTTTTAAATGGCTCTTTTATTATTTATTGGGAAATGCGACGATAAACACTGTGATGTTATAAATTAGGTTTTGTTTTCACATTGACACACTTTGCGATTACAATGCGTCGTTTGGTGCTGCTACCTCAAGCGTTGGATCAATTTTAATGAAGTCACAAATCACGATGTGATAAACAAATCAATCAAGATGATGTCAGTTGTGAAATAAAATTTTGCCACATATGTTAAATTATACTCTGACAACAAATAACATGTTAGGAACCTGCTTCAACTTTTTGATTAATAAACTACGATTATGATATTATGCGCTTACAAATCACTGTGAAAACATTTCAAGCCGTGTGCACTTTGTGGGTTTCATTACTTTGAACAAGCCATTAAATCCACCTGCAGGTGGACGTACAACCATTAATTAAAACTAAATAATTGTTAATTTTAATTACGAAGCTTTCCTACGGCTTTCTATGTAAACTGTAATTTAAGCAAAGCAAAGAAACGAAGCCAAACTTACAAACGATAATAAAACAAGACAATCAGTGTTTGACTAATAAACAGGTGGTACTCTTCTCAAAACTGTCGCTCAAGTCAGTTAAGTTGCAATTAATTGGCATCCTTGTTAATGGTGACTTATCAAAATGTTAGGTATTTAAGTGATGGCGAAAGCTAACGCCCTTAGAAGCAATCCAAACTTTTCAATTAAATTAAACAACGTTGGAAAGAATGATTCATAAACTCCTTGTTGTTTTGGTCATGAAGACAGTACTGATTGAATGCTTAAGTGATTCCCACCTTGAGTACATTGTGAATGTCCTTGAAAAGTATCAAAAGTTTACTTACCTCTGTCATTTTGACACTATTAACTCCGACGTTGCCAATCACTTGTTGAAAAACATCTCCCACATGAAACCAGCTTTCATCGCAAGTTACAACGCTTCAGCTCAGAGCTATATCAACCTACGTCGTCCCGCTGGTATCAAATTCGTTCACATTGTCCTCTTTGAAGATCCCAACAATTTCAGCAAACACCTCGCTGTGCATGGGAATGTTATCCTTTACCACTCTGTAATATTCATTGTACAGAATGCGAAATACTTTGGTCGGCCATTTTGGACCATGGAGTACTTACGTTTTGCTGGAAAAGTTATCATCATGAACATGACATCTTCAAATGAGTTGTCTGTGTACAGAACATGTCATTACTGTGGACCCTATGCGACACTCTTGGATCTCATCGAATTCAAACGAAACAAACCAGATGAACAGAATAAGGTGTCTGTGAGTGACCTAACCACAAAGTTGTTGTATCCCTCTAAGTTTCTAAACCTCCACACGCAGTTGTTACGAATTGCCCACAACGAATTTTATCCTTATATGTACTGCAAAGGGAGGTATTTGAATAAATCGCAATGTGATGCTTTCGATGGAGCTGAATGGAAGTTACTACAGGTTTTATCAAAGAAGCTGAACTTTACCTTCTCGGTGCTTGGAGGAGATTACAATGTCTTCCAGCATCTCCTCAACAACACAGCGGATATAGTCATAGGTGGTGTTACAATGAGTTATAAAAGATTTATCAGGGTGACGTTTTCCAAGTTTGTACGATATGAAGACCTTAGTTTCCTCTACGTCTGCAGGATATCACAATGGCACTATTTAAAATTGTATTTTGCTCCCTTTCATTATTATGTCTGGATGACTATATTTACTGCATTGCTTTTGTTTGCTTTCCTAATTACAATAACACTCAGAGGGAGGATTGGTTTTGAAAGTAGTTTAATCGTAAGTATCCAGCTTGACTCATGAGTTATAGCTTGGTTTTATTTAATTAATGTGTTGCTGTAGATTTGTGCGAAGTTGCTGATTGAACAGACAAATTCGACTACAACTAGCAGACTACTTGGCCATTATTACAGCCCATTCATCTTGTTGGCTTTGCTTTTTACTTCTTGTATTGTATTGAGTGCGTCTTATAAGTCAATGTTGTCTTCAATTCTTACAAGGAATCCTCATACAGAGCCTTCAAATGGAGAGGAATTGGTTGAGAAAGGATATGGGATTGTTTATAACAAGGTTGATAAGTTACAATTGTTTGCTGATATGTTCTCCGAGACGGATAAGTT
>JAODGC010000002.1:313144-361215 GCA_027574925.1 Ecitoglossa quadriceps | reverse complement strand
AAAGGATATGGGATTGTTTATAACAAGGTTGATAAGTTACAATTGTTTGCTGATATGTTCTCCGAGACGGATAAGTTTTTCTTGAAGAATGTCAACAGGTAAGACAGAAGATTTGAAAAATTTAATTTGCAACAAATAGTATAACACTATGATATTTTATCATGGATATTACACAAGGTGCAAATATCTGTAAACATGCGTGTTATGTATCAAGATGTTCTTTTATTACAAATCCATGTTTTATAATTTCGTTGTGTATAACATATCCTATCGGAAATTGATCCTACACTTGATATGCGCACACAAAAGAAACTAAACCAAGCACGAAACAAGTAAACGCATGCCTTGAGAAAATAAGTTTCCCCGAATTTTCTCAACCATCTGCTACGCTCGTAAAGTCCGCGCCCTCACAGCACACATGCTGTTTGACGCCACCGTTGCCAGACATAAGGCAAACATTTCCCGCGTAGAAGCGACGAAGAAAAAGCGACCACACAACCCACATGCATTTATCTTGGCCGCATTCTTCTTCCCCACTTTCGGTGATACACGTTATAAAAGTACAGTCACTCTAGCATTGTTCCTTAAACCTGCCCCAACTTGGGATTTGTAATATAATTGTAATGTTTTCTCCTTCAAGTTTGGGTATTCCTATAATTGATACTTGTATGCAAATCGAATATATTATGAAGAACAACGCTGCCATACTGGATGAGAAAAGTATATTGCAGTACAAGACTTTGTACCGATGTATGGATCGCGTGGATTTCTCAAAGTTGAGGATTACAATTGAGCCCATTCGATCTGCACCACATGCGTGGGCACTTACACCAGCCACACCATTTTGGAAAGCAATCGATATCCTGATAGGATATTTGCAAAACGGTAAATATCGTGCTTGATAACAGTGACAAATGGCATTAAACTTGGCAGCAGCACAATATAGAATTTCTTGATTTAACGCTGTAAGTACCAATAACTTTTGCAATGTTTAAACTTCCAGGTGGATTTTTACGTAAATGGACAAGAGATTCCTTGTTGGAGATTGAAACTCGTCGTAAAATCGAATACAGTAAGAATAATATGCTTGAGGCGAAAACATCTGATATTGTTATTTATGGATGCAGTTTTCTACTTTATGGTGTTGGCAATATTATTGCTAGCGCAATATTTATCATTGAATTATTAATCAAGAGGTATTCAACGGCAATACACTAGAATTACTACAATAAATGGATCTTTGATACAATATAAATATTATCGAATATCTGATAATGATAATTATATGAACAAATAATGCATTGTTATACAGTAAGTTTATTTTTAAGTAACTTATTTTTTTTGACATTACTTGACATTTTCATATGAGATCGGTATGTTGTTTCAAGAAAAAACAAAAAACACAGAAATTTTTAGCAGTTTGGAAAGAAATTTTATTGCATATATCATCAAATGATTTATAAAAATTAAATCTAAAAAAAACAAAAAAAAATCAAATAGAATTACATTTTAGAGTTTTGTTGGTTGCATATACTCTTTTGATGTCAATTTGAAGCCCGAATTTTTACGTTTACTATTACAACTTAAACTAGTCAGCCTATTACTACAGAGATTTCTTTTGCATCAGAATTATTATATTGTGGCTAATTCATAATACAAAAAAAAGCGTCAGATTGATTTAATCATCAGTTTTGCAGCTAGTTTGCTTGCATATATTACTTTTTTAGTACTCATTAATTAATACTTTACATATTCAATAACCGCCTTAACTATTGCATTTATTATCATGGGGAATTATTTTCCAGAATTATTATGGATAATTCATAATAAGCGCATGACGCACATGAACTAATTGTTGCATTGATAGCGTACAATAAGCGATAGAGCGCTGATTTTCGTAGAGCTTGACGCGCATGAGAGGATACCAATGCACAGGAAAATCGGGACAATGGGTAAATAATTTAATGTGATTAATTGATTGAGTCTCTTCGCTGCCAAGCGCTCGCCTTTCTATTGTTTTCACGCGTAATTATATATAATGGGTGCAATCCGGCTTGCGGCACTAATTACAATTAGATTTATTGTATGAGAGTACACTTTACACTTGGTGAGAGAATAATTTGTAGTTAAGATAATAAGAAATTATTTTCAACATATTGAGAAAAGATTGAGTATTATTAGGTTTTGATAAGTCATATTAGTAAGTGTAAACAATTCTGAACTTGCAACATTATTAATTATTGTATTGTATTATTTTTTAGAGATGGAATTGTTTATTTTTGTTTTGTTTCAAATAAACTTGGTGTTGTATAAAACTGGTGATTGCATGGTTGCCTATAGTCACTGACATAATGTGATTTATATTATAGAATATATTCTTTGTATTAAAATAAGTTAACTTGAACACCTACTGATTTGTGAATGTTTAAACAATGAGTTTTCAAGTTATCTTCTTTGGTTCATCGGTTTAATGTAGTGTTCATTCAATCATTTATGCATTCAAGGATTATTAGTCGTAGACGTTTTGGATTTTATAGTTTATGTCAAATCAGTAAGTGGCAAAGTTATTTTATTTTAATAAATACCAAATTAATATATTGTTTATTATTCACGACAGAATAAAGTGGGTAGTCTGACTCTAACTAAATAGTTATTTATTTTGGGAGGTATTTTCTTTGGAAACCAATAGGATCAAAATTCCATGACGCCATCTTCACAGCTATCAATCTGGACCATTTGTTTGAAGCAGTTTTTACAAGATTCTTCATGGTATGAAACTCAAGAGACAATTTTGTACATTGATTTCTTTTGTTGATTAATATCCATCCGATTTTGAGAATGTTAATGAACTAGATCCTTGTATTCTAAATGGTTTTCTTCTTGGCTGCTTTATAAGAATAGTCCAATTGGGAGCAGAAATTCTTCTGATTGTGTATTATAAGAAATATTAGAGAAATGGAATACATTGAAATTCATTTAGTCAGAACAAGTAATTTTGTTTGAGAAATAAGGATTAAATTGTTAATTTGGTTAATGATAGTTTTATAAAAAGTATTTTTGGGTCAAATGGAGGAACAAATTATATTTCAGGCAAATCGGAAAAGTGTTTCAAAATTGTTTTTATTTTCTTACCAGATTTCAAAGAAAAGAAAATATCAAATAAGGTTGAGAAAATGAAAGCTTAAAGTTATACTACCCTGAATATTAAAAAGAATATAATTAATTTATAGTATCATACAAAAGTATTTCATAATAATTATCGATTATAACGTAATAACGGTGAAAACGTAATCAAGTTTGTCTCGCCGAATGCGTAGTGTAATTCAACATAACCTTTGTACCTTACGTCCAACAATACATGGTTGATTAACATCCAGTTTAACAAAATTAAATCAATTCGTAGCACTGCTTACGAATGAAATATTGTTAACTAGAGTACAACATAAAATACTGTGATAAAATGTATGCAAGTTCACGTCGAATACAAGTGTTGTCACGATGTCTGAGAAAACCAAATCTTACTTTAAATAACACACGAGCTTACATCTCATCTGATACTGTGTCAATTGGAAATATTGTTAAGGATGTTAAAGGCACTAAACTGCCACAATATGTGCCTAGAAACTATTGTAATATGCAGGAAATTACGAAGAATATACTACATTTCATTCATGTTGGTGGTTACAGATAATGACAATGCAAACCAAACAACTCTACATCATTTACGATGGATGATGCAGAAGGATATTCTCAAGCAAGATATGTTTTTATTAGGTCCGCCTGGACCAAGGAGAAGAAATATTGCTTTGCAATATTTGGAGCTTACAAATAGAGAGCATGAATATGTTGCTTTAAGTAGAGATACAACTGAATCAGATTTGAAACAGCGAAGGGAGATTCAGCAAGGAACTGCTTTATATTTTGACCAGGTATGGATAAATTTGAATTTATAGATAGTATGTCCAGATTCTGTTATTTATAGAGTGCAGTCAGAGCTGCAATTGAAGGAAGAGTTCTGATTCTGGATGGTATTGAAAAAGCTGAGAGGAATGTCTTGCCAGTTTTAAATAATTTATTGGAAAACAGGGAAATGCATTTGGAAGATGGAAGATTGTTGATTCCTGCTGAGAGATATGACAAGTTATTAGTGGTTAGTTATTACTGTACTACTTCATTCCTGCATTGATTTATTATGTTATTTGATGTTCCACAGAAATATTCAAAGGAAGAATTGGATAAATGGAAGTTGGTACGTGTCAATGAAGATTTTCGCGTGATTGCGTTAGGATTACCAGTGCCAAAGTTAGTCTGATTAAGCCAATTCTACTTCGATAATTCGATTTAATGCGTTGCATTTGTTACATAGATATAGGGGAAACGCGTTGGATCCACCACTGCGTTCTCGCTTCCAGGCTAGAAATGTAAACGTCAATAATTATCAGGTGAGTATTCATATCATGCTTTCTGCTTTTTTCTGGTCTTGAAGGATATCTGAAATAAAATAAGTTTTAAATAAAGTTTTTAATTTGTTTGTTGGGATTAAACTTTTTATGCGACTTGCTTTCATTTGCTTAGCTTAATTAAAACAAGTAAGTAATTCATTTTCATTATCAGCTTTACTCTGTGTACATGCAATTTGCTTTAAAATAATTCAATTTAGAACCTTTTCATCACAGGTTTGAAGGTTGCGCGATATTTATTATATTCCTTCAAATGGATTTCGTTGTGCGGTAATTCCTGCGCATGCGCGTATTTAAATTTACCGCTCTAACAGTTTATTTCACATTAGATGCAGTTATCGCGAAAATGCCTTTCTTACGTTACTAACCAATGAACTAGGGTTCTTTCTGTAGTAGAATAAATTAAATCCCCCCTCTGAATAGATTCCAATTGAAACCCTCCAACAAATAAAACAAAACTGCTCATTCCAACTCGCGCAGGAATTGTTTTGTTTCCTCGCTCGTCCCGCGCGTTGCTAATCCGCCTGCGGCTTGTTTTTGTCAGACATTACCCGGTTTGTGGTCCCATTTCCTGGCAAATGTCCTTACGTATCGGTCGTGCCTGTCCCCGAACGCGGGGACTTTGGTAGGCAAATCGCGTGCGCCCGCCATTCGCGGGACGCATTCCTCATTCTTTTTCAAATCCATCGCTTCCCGTCGCATTCGTGTTCTTTACCTTTGCATTGTTTGCATTCCGCCACTCGTGTGATGACTGTACACTGGGAGACCAGTAAAAAGCCACTCTTTGTAAAGACTATCTGGGCAGACGGGCATCATCACGCGGTCCTACACGAACAAGATCCGCTACTTTTCTCCAAAGCAAAAAATTACCGAAGTGCGGGTAGCAAAAAGTCTCGGCAACATGCAAGTAAAAGTGCTCCAATTGGAAAGTTAGGACTTCAAAGAGACGCCAATGATGAGATTAATTTGGATATAGAGTTTCATCGTGGAGATGGGGATCAAAGTGATGATAACGAGTTGAATGTTTCAACTGTAAGGATTCCATTGAATTCAATGAGAAAATCCAATGGCTGTAAATTAGTTAATCAAAGAAGTCTCCATAATACTAATTCACGCCAATATTATGAGGAATTTGATCGGGATTTAAGAAGGATTTGTACAATTGATGTAGTTCCAACGGACAACATAAAGTATCAAGTGTTTGATCCTTTTCAAAACTTTCAAGGATCACCCAACACTGAGCTCCAAACTCATCGACTAACCACTCTACAAAATTTTGAATACAATCAATACCATCAAGAAAATGTTGACATCACATGCAGGAAAGTCTTTGAAACTCCAAGGGACACCACTTTAACTGATCGTGTTCTAGTGTGGTTGGATTTAGCAAAAAATATTGAAAATCAAAATCCACAACGTCCCAAACCACAGCCACCCAATGTGTCAAATGCAATTCGTAATCATATCCCACAACAATCAAACAACGCACAACATCAAAATCATACCCAGCATCAACAATATAAAGACATTGCAGCTGTCATCAAAAATCCATTTGTAATGGGTGACCTTAGGTATGAGGAATCATGCACATCAACACCATACGCATCGAGTTGCGAAAGTTTGGCGAAGGATTACGCGCAGGCAATCGAAGAACCTCAGCGGGCCAGGTTACAAATTAATTCCACCGTCGACACTGATTGCTATCCGACGGCACGGGCGAGACCAACGGGAACTGCTAATGGGTTCGTGCACGATACGAAAAGACAGCTTCATATTTTCCTGCCGGATGTGATTAAGACGCAGGAATGCGACAGCGCTAGTGGTATTAGCAGTCGGATTTCGTCGCTTTTATAAATAGAGCCATTGAACATTTGTACGAATGTAAAATAGAAGAATAGTTTGCAAAATAAAGCAGTCAGTGTGGTTTTAGGGAGAAATTATTGTTTTATGGGCTTGAATTAATTATTTTATATATTGCAGAATAATAAATCAAGACAATTTTATGTACAACCATATTCTGCATGCAAACAACTTTTGTTTCATGTCCAACTGGCCATCGCAGTAAGAAACTTATGCAATTATACACACAATGCAATGTTTTGTTAGCTTTGTCATGTTTTTCTTTGCTCAAATTATCTTGCATTATCAAACATTATCCTATCGCATGTTTAGACAAGTTTTCTACTAAGTATTTATCTACTTTCGTAAAGTAAATGCATGTCTTACAATATCTAAAGCATATCTAATTGTCTTCCTTGTCAAAAAGTGCAAGTTTAATTTGCCATGCACGAAATCATACACTTTTATTGCTACGCGATTGTCCTCTGTTTGCCACCCTACAATGCCAACAATTTTAACCACTGCTTCCGCCGCCGGCATTATAACTTTGCTGCTATCTGTTTCACTCTGGGCATGAAATATCGATGACATAAATAACGTCGCGGTAGGTTGCGTTAGAGGGTAGTCCCGCATGATTTATTAATGTCTCGTCGGGCGACAACCGGGAAGTATTTTTTTCCTGCGGCCGGAAATCGATGCGCCACGCTTTTACTCTGGCTACGTGGTCGTTGCTTACGAAATGAACGCGTGAAAGCTTTCAGGGACGAGGTGTTACTGCAACACCTCCTATCATTAAGTGACAATGGAAGAAGGAGCGCCCGAAAGTGTAAGTTCTCATTAACAACGTCGATGCATTAATATTAATAAGTCGGAGAGAGAGAAAGAAGTTTTATACTGAGTAATGCGATATTTTATAGTTGGTGTTATTTTTAGAATGGTTTCAAATGCTAATTAACTTGCTGGGGGTTTATGAAATTTTAAGGACGAATTGAGGCATTGCGTTGTTTGAATGGCACTGTATCGATTGCAATTTTATGATTTCAGGAAGGTTTCCTAAATCACTGAAGGAAATGTTTCTGTAGCATGTTCAAACCCCATTAGGGTATTCGTGTTGACGGCGATAATCATTGTAACATTCAATTTAACTTTATCCTGATTGCACAGTGTGCCTGGAATGTAAATAAGTGTGATATTATCTAGACGATGCTTATATTTATCGATTATTTTCCAGTGCGAGTTAAATTTATCCACTTGATATCTGCACGCTGTTAATGCCTGCTTTATGTTTATTTATAGGAATGGCTACTGGAATTAAAAACATTAGCTCCGAATGCTCCACAGGATAAAATCGAACAACTTCTTTCTGTTGCCTTCGGGATGCTTAGCGAGGAAGCAAGCACTTTAGGAATGCCAGACTTTCCAATCGATAATTTGCCAAGAATAGTCAAAATTCTAGTAAGCAATAACGCCTTCAAGTTGTGTCGTTTTATCCTAATTCGATGATTTTTACATCCCTAGGAACGAAACCATGATGTATCAATCTACAATCTGCTATATCGCATTTATCCTTATCACATATTCATGAAGGATGGCACAAAGCAAGTAGAAGATCTTTGGCGACGTTTCCAAGTGAGTCCTGTCGACCACGTGTCTCCTTCGATTACCAGCAAGTTAAGAGATTTTCTCAACATTGCACCGAAACATAGCGTTCTGCATAACATTGACGAGACTTATATTCCAACTGATTATCAAAACCAACTTCTGCGGGACATTGTGCAAACTTATGCTGTTTCCGACTTCTGCATTGTTGGCTCTCGGGGATGTGGCAAGAGTATCCTGGTGAACAAAATTGCGGAGACTTTGGGGAAACAAGTGGAATCGATCGTTCTTTACCAAGATATGACATCTCGTGATTTGATCCAACAAAGGACAACTTTGGACAATGGTGACACTGTTTGGAAGTTATCACCTTTGATCGAAGCTGCTCTGGAAGGGAAGATTGCAGTATTAGATGGATTACATAGGATACATCCTAGTACCTTGTCGGTACTGCATAGGTTTGTGAAAAAATATTCCTTTTGTTACGTTTGGACGTTTGGCAACAAGGAAATCTTAGTTGTGTGCTTGGGAAAGTTTTAGGAATTACAAGTTGTAGTTACAAGTGTAATCATTAATTGTTGATCAAACCCTAGATTGGTACACGATCGGGAAATTCAATTGCATGACGGCAAGCGGCTCGTTAGCGCCGAACGTGCAGAGTTGCTCCAATCGCAATTTGGCCTTACGGATCAGCAGTTGGAGGAGTCGGGGGTACTGCGAATTCATCCGGACTTCCGAATAATTGCCATCGCCGACCCGCCTCAATTGCACACGGGCGTTAATTGGCTGTCGCCTGAAGTACTCAGCTTGTTCGTCTTCCACTCTGTTCGGCCACTCAGTATGCAGGAGGAAATGCACGTAATGACTTCTAAAGTAAGCGAAACAAATCACTATAAACAAGAAAAGTGCTGTAAACTTTATCAACAGATGAATAGAAACTTAGTTCTAACTTTTCACTCGATTTATTCAACAAATATTTTGTTTCATAGTATGGACCAATTTCCAAATCACTACATCAAATCATCACCTTGGCTCACGTCCTTAGAGAAAATGAAGACCAAACTTTGAAGAATCTTGCAGGTCATTTATCAACACGACAATTACTTCGGATTGCAGCTAGAATGGCAAAGTATCCAACCGATGACGCCTATGACACTATCGAGAAAACATTCATGATTAAATTCCTACCAACTTTAGCACGCGATGCCTTAGAAAAGACGGTGAGGAAAGTAGGAATTGAACGCAACGATGAACTACAGGATAAACCGATTACGTGGAATATCTCAGGTGGCACAGTCACAATTGGTCAGACTAGTATCAATCGCTACAAAACCAACGCACATACAAAAGTTCCCGATGTTCTGTTCTATGATGTCCCTCAACACATCAACTTGATGGAGCGGTTACTACAAGATTTCCAACTTGGATATCATTTGCTCCTGGTTGGAAATCAAGGGGTAGGCAAGAATAAAATTGTGGACAGATTCTTGGAGATGCTGAATCGTCCCAGGGAGTATATCCAATTACATCGTGATACTACCGTACAAACGTTAACTATACAGCCGACTGTTAAAGATGGTCTGCTTGTGCATGAGGACAGTCCATTGGTGAAGGCTATTAAGGACGGACATGTCCTGGTGATTGATGAAGCTGACAAAGCGCCAACTCACGTGACTTGTATTTTGAAAACATTGGTTGAAACGGGGCGGATGATTTTAAGTGACGGGAGGCGAATTGTTAGGAACGATGAAGGTTTGCGACCCATTTGTATTAAAACACATCCGGACTTTAGAATTATTGTTTTGGCTAACCGACCCGGCTTTCCATTCCTTGGGAATGACTTTTTCGGATCATTGGGAGATTTGTTTAGTAGTCACGCAGTGGATAATCCTTCAAAACAATCTGAGATTGACATGTTGCAACAGTATGGCCCGAATGTATCAGTAAATGTCGTAAAGAAATTAGTTGCAGTGTTTGGGGAATTGAGGAATTTAGCCGATCAAGGATTGGTTAACTATCCCTATTCTACCAGGGAGGTTGTAAACATCGTCAAACATTTACAGGTATTATTTCGTTATATTTTATGCTTTATTTACCCGGAAACTATGTTCTTCTGTTGTTTAGCAATTCCCCAATGCTGATTTAGAAGATGTCGTCTTCAACGTTTTTGACTTTGACAGATATAGCCCTGAATTGGTGGAGACTGTAGGTCAAATCCTCTTCAAACACGGCTTTTCTTCCAAGAATGTCTTTACAAGTGATTACATCAAAACAAAACGCGCGAAGGAATACCTCCAAGTCACCAAGGAGAGCATTTCTGGAAAAGATACAAGTGCACCCAAACATGGCAAAGTAGATGAAAAGAATGAACCTCATGTTGGGGGCAATACCTGGGCGGGTGGAACTGGTGGTAGGGATACAGCTGGTCTAGGAGGCAAAGGTGGTCCTTATAGACTAGATGCTGGTCATGAGGTACACCAGCTTTCCGATGAAGAGAAAGCAGCGGTTCCAGAACACATTCAACGTGCAGCTAGGGAAATGGGAAAGAAAGCATTCGAAGCTAAATTAAAAGAAATTGGAATGAGCGGTTATGATGCCCATTTATACTCCCAATTTTCCAATGCTGTCAGTAGACAGGTACAATCAATGCGCATGATTCTTGAAACCCTACAAGCTAAAAACAGAGAACGTCACTGGAACAGGCATCAAACAACCGGAGAACTTGACGATATTAAATTAATAGACGGTATCCTAGGAGAGAAGAATATCTACCGCCGTAGGACAGAAACTGATCCAGAATTGGGCATACCACAACTGAAACCTAAGCATTTCAGACTCGTTGTTGATGTTTCCGGCAGCATGTACAGATTTAACTCGTATGATGGGAGATTAGACAGGGAACTGGAAGCTGTAGTTCTTGTAATGGAAGCTTTTCAAGGATTTGACGACAAGATTCAATACGACGTAATTGGTCATTCCGGGGAGACCGATAGAATTGATTTTATCAAAAAAGGGTCACCTCCTAAAGACAATAAAGAACGTTTGGATATTATCCGAGTGATGCACGCCCATTCGCAATATTGTTGGTCGGGGGACAATACTTTGGAAGCCACTGAGTTATCTGTGAATTCAATGCTTGATGAAGAAAGCGATGAGAATATCGTAGTGGTGTTGTCGGATGCCAATCTGAGTAGATATGGTATCCCCGCCGCGAGACTGGGCAAGGCATTAACGGCCCAACCGAAGGTCAATGCGTATGCTGTTTTTATTGGTAGTTTGGGCGACCAAGCAGAACGGTATGCTTATCTATATAGTAAAAATTTGATTTTGTTGGTTTTTATGTCGTTGCGATTGTTTTCAGCTTGGTTGCAAATCTACCAGCTGGGCATGGATATGTTTGCACGGATCTGACAAAACTACCTCAAATTCTCAAACAGATTTTTGCTTCCTCATTGATGACTGTGTCAGACTCATGATCTAGGATTGAAAATTAGGCAATTTTATATTTAGATCAATTGTATGTTATCCAAAAGAAATAATGAATTGGTCGTGTTTACTACAGAAATATTTTTTTGAATCGCGATTTTTTGTAAGCTGCCGTTTTCCTTCACATGACTGGAATATACAAACTCATTTTTAACATTCTTGGAATGCTTCCAAACGTTAGAATAAGTATTGTCATGAATGCATTATGTGCATGTGGCATAGCGCACTCAATACCATGACAAACAACTTAGTTATCCTTATAGTTTTCACATATGTTTTCCTCACCACTCAAGGTATCATTATTCTCTTAAATTTGAACTAGTTTTCAATCAACTTCATAATTTCATAGGCCGTCGACAATGTGGGCAACTAATGACCCGCACTAGTCCCGCTAAACTCCAAGCTAAAATTATCGGAGGTTACGAAATTGGTTATTATAAATATCCATGGTTTGCAGCTTTGCAAGTTGAAGATGATACTTTATGTGGAGGTGCGTTGATTGGGGATAATGTGGTTTTATCAGCAGCACATTGTTTTGATGCTGCTAAGGGGTAAGTTAGGTGATGCAGCAAAACATGTTAGTACTTGAGGAAATTCCTAGGGACTTGGAAGGATTTTACGAGATTAAATTGGGCCTCTATCGGCAATGTGAGAAGGAACCTACTCAAACTAAATACAAAGTTACTAAGGTCTGGTTGCATGAAAAGTGGAAGACTAACAGACCGTATTATGATATTGCCTTGATTAAAATTGCTGGAAATACCAAACCTTATATGCCAATATGTCTTCCACCAAAAGGTATTATCCTCAAATTCATACTGTTATTACAATTCATCAGACAGTTCTCATAAATAATATTATAGATTTAACTGACCTGGATCAAGAGCCAGAAGGTTGGATTGCCGGATTTGGTCAGAAAGTAGATGGCAACGAAGAATCGTACCCATGTGAAATGAATGAAGGTCGCATTCTACTTTACAACCATGCTCGTTGTAAAAGAATGGTACAAGAGCAAAAAGAAGGACCCAAATATGATGCATTCACAAATGCACTATGTGCTGGTTATGAATCAGGAACGATTGACACCTGTGTTGTGAGTTCAACGATTCCATTTTGATTACGTTAGTAAACCCATATTTTATTAATTTCAACATTCAGGGAGACAGTGGAGGCCCGTTAATGACTTTTGATTCTCTGATAAACTCGTGGCAAACTGTCGGTATGAAACAGAAACCACTTGCTAGAATATATAGCAGAATGTGCAATGGACATTTTGTTCAAGGTATTACTGCGTTTGGTTGGGGTTGTGGACTGAAACATAAAATGGGTATATACACAGACGTCTCGAAATATTTAAAATGGATTGAGGAGAAAACTGATATAAAGCCATCAGACTACCGATATAGCAAAAACGACAATGATGATAACAACCATTACAACAACAACGATAAACAAACTTCTACTGATAATCAACTTGTGAATACTTTCATGAGTATATATGGTATCAATTCTTCATATTCTTCACTTCAAATTGATATAGATTGTCGTACATTTTGCAGAGCACATCATGAGTAGTCCACATCGGCCAGTAGACATAACAATCCATTTTAAAAAGAAACCAACACCAAATATAACATAAACAATATCTTATAGCAGGACACATGGAGCAACCAATGCCCAAAAGCCACAACTGTTATAAACACACAAATTGAGAGCCAATTAAAATGTTGTTTCTTTTGCCTTATCAATTGATTGTTTTGCAACATCCACGTGTCAATTAAGGCGATAAAATAAACACAAGTTTTCTCGTGCGAAACATACTAATAAAACAGCCACGATAATTGATTGAATTATCAATAGTCATTATACTGTTAATTTTAGAATTTACAAAACGTGAGTACGTTTCTAAGAATTACTTGTTCTACGTTCTATTGTAACAGTAATATTTCAAACCTACTTGCATTTCAATTGTTTGCTCTGCATTCGTCCTGGTTGTCCTTAAAATTCCAATATATTGAGCAATCGACACGTAGCATAGATATGTGTAAAAAACACTAAACAATAGACAGTCGTGTGAAGCATGTGTGTGTTTTAATATGCACCATGATTGCTTACAGAAGAAGTACACTACTGTCCACAAATGTGTGCCACTTAATGATAATACTAGTAATTTTATGCGACTGTACAGCAGGTAAACTACGTTCGTAACTTTTCTAATTGATTTTATAGAATAAAAGTATTTGGTGCTATTTAGGTGAACCACAATGCGGGAAAACACGTACACGACAGAAAGGAACTTTAAATGGTAAAGTAGTCGGAGGATATGAAATAGGTTACTATAAATATCCTTGGTTTGCTGCACTTCAATATGAAGGTGAAACACTTTGTGGCGGTGCATTGATTGGACTAAATGTGGTTTTAACTGCTGCACATTGTTTCGATCCGTTTGTGAGATCCAAGTAAGAATAAGTAATCATATTTCCTAGACTGCAATTGTACAGAACTTTCCTACTTTCAGTCGAAAACCAGAAGATGCCTTCGTTGTTAAACTAGGAGTATACAAGCAATGCAAGAATGAATCTACACAAACAGCTTACAAAGCAAGCAATGTGATCATACACGATATGTATGAAAACGACAAACCCTATTATGATATTGCGTTGATGATTATAGCCGGGGATACTTCAAAATACACTCCAATTTGTCTTCCACCAAATGGTATTGAAGTGGTGCCCAGTTTCATTACTTTCCTGTATAAACTGTTGCTTGTAGATTATATTCAAGAACCAGAGGGGAAAATTATCGGTTTTGGTGCAATGATTGATGGAGGACCAAGAGCCTACCCCTGTGAAATGCGTGAAGGTAGAGTGTTGATCTTTAACAATGACACCTGCGTTGATATGATCAAGCATCATACAAACGTTCCAAGAGTAACAGCATTTACTAACACATTCTGCGCTGGTTACATAGCAGGAGGTATTGATTCATGCTCGGTATGTTTCTAAAATAAACGCAAATACTAACAATAATCACATCTTTTTGATTCCAGGGAGACAGCGGTGGACCTCTAATGACGTTCAACCCGCAAAGCAACACCTGGAAGACTATTGGTAAGGCGGTGACAAATCTTGAGATATAAACTCATCAGGTTCAACTGGTGGATGTCGTAGTTTCCTTCCATCTGAATCCAAATTCCGCACTAGTTTCGTTATGTTTTCGCCAGTCATCTCCTTAGCCATCTTCATTCGATTGATTCCAACTATCTTCAATCGCAAGGAAAAATCCGGGCACTGTTTGGCAATCCGGTCAAGATCTGGTGTATCCAATTTGTAAACCTCGGTGATTGTCACTGAAGTGGTGGTGAAGTAATTAGTCCCCAGGTAATATCCATCAGCACCAATAACACCGCCATCTTCCAAATGCATCATTTCTTTCCCTTGGTCAATATAAAGCGCTACAGTACCATAGGATACAATGTAAATCCCATCAAATGGTGACTGCCAATTGATGAGTACATCGTTGGGGAGGTAAACAATTGGTTTTAACGCAGCTACAATACTCCCGACAGCTGCTTTAGGAAGGCCTTTCAACAGGGTAGTGTTAGCAATCAGATGGCTACAAGTATGCAATTGACATTCATATTGAAGATGATTTGATAGACTATCAATTATGTAGGCTTCTTCGAAGAATTGATATTGAAATTTGTGTTGGTAGTGTGCAAGGATTTTAAACCGTAGCTTACCACTTATTTTCCGATTCTTGAGAAAGGCTTGTATGTTATTCCACATGATCCCATATTTATACTTTGATTTGTTCGTGTTTCTTGCGGAAACTAGGACATAGACTGTAATGTAGACATGCAGCACCGCAACGCAGATCCTTGTAAAACACTCCACAATCTCATAGTAGTCGTCTTTGTCACGTCGGAAATGTACGGATGTTTTGTAAAGTATGATAAGAATACTATGACAATAGTACATATAGTCCTTTAGTTGTTGTTTGCTAGGCGGCAGGACAGCACCTCCACCCATGGTGTTAATCATTTTCGGCATTCCATATCGAAAACAAGTCAAATAATGCACACAAAAGGCAATCATTGTTAAAAATGACACAACATCCAACGATTTATTATTCGTCCCAAGCATATTGTGCAATAGCTCGCCAACAGAGTCATTGCTGCTGATGAAAAAGCGATGGATCAGGGACATGGTGAAAATGTGGAAGATAATGAAGTTGATCCAGATTTCCAATGTTTCATGCTTGCTAAACATTGAAAGCACCCTTAGCATCTCCATGACATCAATGCAGAAGTACCTTCGAAGGTTATACAGTGCAATCTTCTTTTGGGATAGTATCACAGTAATCTGGTTATCCTTTTCCTCCACGTAGCCCACCATGAATCCAGTGGAGATGAAAAATACTTGGATTATTTTCAGGAACACACTGAGTACTGTTACAGAATCGTACAATCTGAAGTACAACGTGTAGGTATGCGTTATAAAGTAGACTAACATCAGGAAGAAAAAGGAGATTAAGCGGATCATGGCTAGTATGCTGAATGGATGTAGAATAAATGGGTTACCATGATATATCATACGGCTCTTTTCAGCGCGAAAAGAGGATATTGATTTGTAGACGTATTTTGAGTCTGGGTGGACGTAACTTGGCAGGGTATATCTCCGAAGCGCACGGATGAATCTTTGGCAGACATTGGCACGGGGGGTTAAACTGGGCCAGCAATCGTTTGGATCTCCTGCCGAGAGTTCTATTTTACAAGGGTGTTCACCGGTAGATTTGTACCTATTGGTCATGATGAATTGGAATGATTAGTGCGTGCTTTGAGCATGCATGTTCAAGGTTGACGTTATTGTAGGGTGACATTAACGTGTGTCATGTCTTTCTAGGAATAGTTTCGTTTGGTTGGGGATGTGCCAAAGCCAACTCGATGGGAGTGTACACAGAGGTGGTTAAATATTTGGATTGGATTGAGGAGAAGAGTGGACTTCGATGGTCTCAAGAGGAGAAGGTGACCAGTACATCAAGTCCACGTATTGATCCTCCAAATTCGTTTGCAGATACTGTAATACAACTTTATGGTATGTTGTATTAGGGTGTTTGCTTTTTTGCTCATTTCCATCAGTTATTCATCAATTCTAGACAAATTCATGAGCAGTCAAACTTCCAGTCCAAGTGATATTGTTATCCAATTCAAAAGCAAGCCAGAGAAATGATTAATTTGATAACATCAAAGAGCAAATAAATACAATAACACAATAAAAATGATACACTGCAGATTTAATGGGGTGTCCATTTGACTAATGCTATAATGCCGCAACGTATTTATCAAGTATAATCATGAAATAAAAATATTAACCCTGATTAATGGTTATCTTCATACAGGTCCTTGCAAAAGAAAGCAATTTAAGGGTTAATTTCACATGGCAACGGCGAAAATCATTACAAAACGAATTAATGCATGCCATGGCATGTATAGTCGGCCGAACTATAAAAATACAAGTGCAGCTGGCAAATCATTCAGATTGGTCACGCAATTATTTATATCGCACGAGAAAATTTTTGCATGCCATTTTCGTAGGATGCGGTATAAAAGATTGCGGAACCAGAGCGAAGCAATTAACGAAACCAAAGCACCTACGTTCAGATATGTTCACAAAGTAAACGGTGCCAAACAAGCCATTATCATCGTCAGGCTCTACTTACGTTATATAAAGAATCCCGCGGTAATAAATCCCACTGGAGTAGATTAATAGTGCATTGTACAACTTCATCTTGAGTGCCCGAACTGATGAGTGACCGCAATAATCGTTGGGAACTAGTTTGCAGAATGCATTTCCACCTGGCGGTATTGATATGGGGGGCCCTTTTTCAGGTGCGCAATAAGTTGGAGAATGCTAGTGTTTGTAATCTAATGCCATTTGGTTTTAGGCTGCCCATGGTGGCATTCGTCGAGATTGCGGTAACACATCTTGCGCAAGTCAGTGGAGAATGTTGATAACATACTGTTGTAATTTATAGAGTGTGGTGTTGGCAATATGGAAGAGATTGACCTTAGGATTATAAACGGAATTGAAACGTTCCCTCATCAATACCCATGGATGGTGTATTTGAAATACATGAATCGGCCCTTCTGCGGAGGTGGCATTTTGAACGATCGCTATATCATCACAGCTGGACATTGTCTCTTTGAGTAAGTGCTTAAATTGTAGCGCAAGAATAGATCATCCATATTTGAAGTGATATTACTGTCTTGTAGCATGACCGCTGCAAATATGCGCGTTATCGTAGGCGCTCATGATTCGGAGGTAGAAGATGGTGTCTCGTTAGCTGTAGAACAATTGAAACTACATGAAAATTATACGCGATATGATGCGTATGATGACAATGACATCGGATTGATCAAAGTGAAGAAAACAATTCGTTTCAACAGAAATATATTGCCCATTTGTCTCCCTAACCCTGGTAACGATACACACCAAAAGTCGAACTTGTAAGCTTCATCTTGTTTGATTTGCATGTAGCCTCCGATTACTCAAGAGCGAAGGTAATTATCGCCGGATGGGGTATCACGGAAAAGAAACAAATGTCCAGGTACCTTCTGCACAACTCCGTGCGGATTCTCCCTCTAGAGGAGTGTACTCACGCCAATCGCATTGGTCCGAAATTCCGACCCACGGAGAATATTTGTGCCTATGGACACGAGACTGACACATGCCAAGTATATTTATTAGAAAAATCTTCTATGACCAGTTAAGTGTAAATGATAGTTTTTATCCTAGGGTGACAGTGGTTCTCCATTGGTATATGAATCCACGCCATACAAATTCGAACTGGCCGGTATGTTTGATCACTTAAGCATAAGTGGAAATTAGCACTAAATGAAGCTTGTTGATTTAATAGGTATTGTGTCATGGGGAGAAGGTTGCGCACCAAAGAATATACCCAGTGTGTATGTAAAGGTAACAAACTACTTACCATGGATAGAACGAAACAGCCGCGATGGGAACTATTGCATCGCCACATAATGTTTCTGTCTGACGCGATTAAAAATACACAATGGGCAATACAAACACATGAAGTCTGTGAGTCATCTTTGTATTAATCAAATTTTAACATCAAACCCAAAAAAAGTTAAATGCTAAATGGTAAATGAACCGAAAATGGTCAAATAGACTGATACAAAATTCAAATTAAGAACAAATTATGCTAATGTTCGGTAAACTAAGTCGTCCTTTTGTGTTTGTTTTATATATCTCCCAAAATACAAGAATATCACCTAATGAATAAGCTGCAACAAACAATGCAAGATACGATCTGCACTCGTTTGGCCAAATGTTTGTAAGCCAATTATGGTCCGTGTCTTTTGCAACATTGTCACTCGGTGTTATTGTAAAGGGATTACATACAAACAACGAAATCTACGTCTTATTGCGCAGGAAATCCTCCTCGGGAATGATCTGTATATACACAAACAGTCATTACTAGCTAGTAAATCACATTCGACGTCGTCTTGTCGCATGATGACGTTACTGCCTCCTCTAGATTGCTATCCAGTTTGTGGTAGTTGGCTGAGTTTGGACGGCGTCGCGGTTGTCTTCTTCCTCGTCTTCCTTCCAAGACCAACGCAAGAATCTATAAAAAAAATCATTGAATTTAATAAGATAGAAGAAAAAGTACCATACAAGTGTTTACTTTTTGTTTGTTATGATATCCAACATATCCCATTGCAAACAGAATACAGAACATCATGAAGTATGAGAAGAAGTAGGAATCATTGCTTGGTAAGTCATCCTCGGATATACTCATTAAATCGTTATCAGCGTTGGTGCTGTGTGGTTTTTCATTGGGTAGTGGAGGTTGAACTTCCTCGTCATCGCCATCAAACGCAGGATTCCCATCTCCTGGATCTTGATTATAAGGCGCCTCATCTTTTTCTAGTTTATCTGCATCGTCAATTGGTGATGATAATGCTGCATCTTTGTGCGGATCTGCCACAGTCCTCTCAGACATATTTTCCATTGGCTTCTTATTATCTAAAACCATTTTCGGCGGTAGGGTATCACCTTGATTGAAATTATCAGCTGATGATTCAGTTGTAGAAACCTTCGCCGCCGCTTGTCCTTCAACTGCTTCTTGCACTGCAGCTTGACTGAGGCTTTGATTTTGTCCTAAAACAACTTGATCTTGCCCTAGTTTCATAACTTCTTGAGAAGATTGACCTTCATTATTTGTAGTTAATTTCATTGGAGGTGGTGTATTTTGGTGAGTATCTGATGCCATTGGATTTGAACTATGTGGCAATGGAGGCACAGGTTTTACCTTCTGCTCAACACTGAGGACAGTTTCACCTTGGCTTGACACCTTCTTAGCAGTTGAAACTGACTGGTCATGATTACCTCCTGGCTTTTCTTTCTCCAATGTTTGACCATTAGCAATAGGTTCTGCAATCCCAGTCCCCACATTTAAATCTCCCACTACCTGGGTGCTTATGGTTACTTCTGGAGCAAGATTTGCTTCAGCTGTAAGTTGTGCTGACTCTACAGCAGGATTAGGGAACTTGGGGCTGATAGCTTGACCACCAGTTGCCAGTGCCATCAAGGCAGCCCATTGACAAGATACTGTTACTAATTTGCTAAAAAAAATAGGGCAAATTGCCTCACAGGCACCATTCATCCTCATAATACTTGCAATTTTACTTCGTGAGTGAGATGTGTAGAATGTGCGTAAAGCATCACATACAGCTCCTATTTCTTTAATTGCAACTTTCTTCTCAGCTGCCTTCAAAATCGATGGCACCCTAGCTTCTTGACCATACAAGCATAACCATTCAAAAGTCTCATAATATAACAAACAATGCAATTCTTTGAAATTATTCATAGAAACTATAGAAAAATTTTCAGCTGTCATGCGCTTGTAGGTACATTCCTTCAAGAATTGCAAACTATCATTGAATAAAAGCGCGGAGCTTTGTAAATAAGTGCACTTGTTTGTTGCTAATTCAACTAGCTTTTCATACACACTTGATTCACCTAGATTGCCATGAGGGCCGCATTGTACTACCACGCTGAACAATAGCAGAAACAGCGTCGACAGGACGATGCAGTTTTGCAAACGCACCATAATCGCATTTGCTTTTGTTTCTTCAGTTGTAATGGGTGATTATAGTTATTAAAGCCGTAGATTTGAACCGATTTGCAGAGATTCGATGCACAGATAGGTTAGGTATCCGCAATCCAGCCAATTACTTTGTTGATATCAATTCCTATATTGGAATTGCTTAATGCAGATAGTTTATCACGTATATATTGCGTGTGTTCGGCGCGTGTTGATAAAATTTAATATAAAAGTGTATGTGATTTGCGCTCAATGCGATTACAACTAATTGCATTGACAACACTCATTTGACCAATGTCAGCGCCGCGTTAGCCATGGCTTACTAAAAAGCAAAATTGTAAGCAAAAGTTGTGTGCGTCAACGGCATTGAGTCTAACATCTTGATAAGCAACTAAAATAACTTTATGAGTAAGCAATGTATCATCCGAAATTTGCTATTTCCTTTTCGCTTCTAACAAATTCACTGTGTTACACATGTATGCTGTTTTTAATATAAACACACAGAATAAAACCGCAATACTGGTTCCAATATTACGAATGATATTAAAATATTATCAAATGTTTACTTGCTTAATAATAACCACTGTATAACTGATAAATAAAATATTAATCGAAACCATTTTTAAATCTATAAATTTAGAAGGGATCGTATATATGTGTCGTAGCACTGTTGTCGAAGATACCCGAACGTAAGTCTAATTTCTAACCAAAAATTACAGTGTGTTGCTCGCTGTTGCGCACGTTTCTTCGTCTGCTTACTTTCAGTATATTCGGAGGAAATATTTAAACAACAATGGAATTCCTGCCAAACTCACAACTGCAAGAATCAAGACGCATGTATGTTATAACTATACTTGCCAACAATAATCAACTAATTAGATACGTTTTAGATTATGTTGTGAATGCGGTATCCCAATAGAACCAAATCCATCCAACATGTGTGTTGGATGTCTCAGGTCCCAAGTAGATATTACAGAAGGCATCCCAAAGCAAGCAACACTACATTTTTGCCGTGGCTGTGAACGTTATCTACAGCCACCTTCTGAATGGATTCAAGCAGCCCTAGAATCCAGAGAGTTGTTGTCACTCTGCTTGAAGAAACTGAAGGGTCTTAACAGAGTTAAACTTGTTGATGCTTCATTTGTATGGACTGAGCCACATTCAAAGAGGATTAAAGTCAAATTGACAGTACAAGGTGAAGTAATTGGTGGGGCAGTACTCCAGCAGGTATTCATTGTTGAGTATGTGGTTGCACATCAAATGTGTGATGAGTGTCATCGAACTGAAGCTCAAGACTACTGGCGTGCCATGGTACAAGTCAGACAGAAAGCAATCAATAAGAAGACATTCTTTTACCTGGAGCAGCTTATTTTGAAGCACAAAGCACATGAGAATACATTGGGAATTAAACCAATACATGGTAGGTCATATGGAGAGCAATTTATTATAGTCTAATTTACTTCTTTCTTTATAGAGGGTTTGGATTTCTTCTATGTATCAGCGTCCCATGCGCGTAAAATGGTTGATTTTGTATGTACTGTTCTTCCTTGCAGATATCAACAGTCTAAGAAATTGATTTCACATGATATTCACAGCAATATATACAATTATAAGTTTACATATTCCATTGAAATTGTGCCTATTTCAAAGGACAGTGTAGTATGCCTACCTAAGAAGTTGAGTAATCAACTTGGGGGTATACCTCAAGTTAGTCTGGTTAACAGAGTAACCAATACTATTCATTTGATTGATCCGCTGTCGGGTCAAAGTAAGTTAAATGTCTTTGTCACTAAATTATTACCTTATTTATTCTTTTCAATGATTATTAGTGGCTGAAATTAATAGTACTGTTTTCTGGCGGTATCCATTCGCGAGCATCTGTAATCCTAAACAACTAGTGGAATACATTGTCATGAATCTAGAGATCATCACGGATAAAGACAGGAAGACATTTCCCGGACAAGGATCTGTCTCGTTGAAACACGTTGTTGCTGATGTGTGGCTTGTAAAAGCCTCTGAATTGGGCATAAATGACAATCTGACCCACACCAGAACACATTTAGGACATCTTCTGAAGGTTGGTGACTCGGTCCTGGGTTATAGTATGAGTGATTGTAACGTGAACGATGCACACTACGAAAAGTTGAGTAGCGACAATATCGCTGATGTTATATTGGTGAGGAAGTTCTATCCTGAGAGAGATAATGCTAGGAGAAAGAGAGCCTGGAAGTTGAAGCATTTGGCAGAAGAAACTACAGCGCTTAATATGGACTCAAAGTATTTGACATCTGTAAATTTGTGGATTTCTATAATTAATTTGTGTTTGGATTTGTAGTGATTATCGTGAATTTCTGGATGACTTGGAGGAAGATCCAGCTCTTCGTCAGAACGTTAATATATTTAAAGACACAAGTAAAGCACTTTTGGTGGATGAAGATGAGGAATATGATTCTTCCATGCCTAGAATAACATTGGCTGAGATGTTAGATGATTTGGTCATTGATGATATTGACATGGAAGAAGTTGTTGGATAGTGCTTTATAACTTTAAATAACAAAAAAAAATCTGATTCAGATATTTAGTTAATTTAAATCGTTTTAAACATGTTAGGTTTACACATTACTATTTCTTGTTCAGTGACTCCCAAGCGAATTTCCTCTCTGAAACTAAATGTTCTTTGGTGAGAGTATCCAGAAAGCGCACTTGTTTTCTGATATAATTTATCATGCAGTCTAAATGCTCCGGGTCTGATTCACGTTGTTGGTAGAGTCGTCGCCAAATTGCACCAGCCAAGACCATGTCATTGCTTAGTAGACCCTCATCGTAAGCAATAAGCGCAGCTTGGAATTGTTCAGAAAGTTGTTGGATTTGCGTTCGGATACCAGATGGATTGTGTGCCTAGGGGGAAGCGTGTTAATGGTAGACAATAAATTTGAATTTTACCTACACCTAGTTTTTTAGCTCTCAAACCAACATCCAACCACATTGCTTGAACAATGGAATTCCGAATTATGCGTCCATCGTCTCCTTCAGCCATGCAGCGGACCATTAACATCCATACATGAATTTCTGTGATAACAAACCAGGAGTAAAATGTATCTGGTAGTTCAAATTCGTCAAAAAAATCGCTATAATTTATTTTATCAGCCACTGATTCATAGAGTAAGTACCCTGAAACATGTAATTTCTGAAAAATGGTTTGTGAATATTAAATTTATTGCATCCATGTGTACAGCAGTAATGTGCTAGAATTTTTATAGAATACTTACATGTTTCTGTGCATTTAAAAAGGGAATTTTATTGATTATCTTCCTCACAAATGACTCGTTATTTACAGGTAGATACTTTGCTTCTGAACTAATTTTTATTTCACATTTATTCTGAGGAGTTGTACCTAATCCTCTTGTAATTTGAAGAATTGATTTTTGACAGTTTGAGAGTTCTAGAGGTCTTAAAATACTTTTGTAGCCGAGGGAACAACTATAACGTAAAAGTTGAACCTAAACACATGTAAAAAAAACAATGTTAAATAATGGAAAGTTGTGTAATTGGGTAAGGCAATAACATTACCTTAGAGAATTGCGTTGTTAGAATAAAACTCATTCTGATGACATGTTCTGAATGGTTGGCAATTTTTATAGAATTCAATGAGAACTTCCAATGTTTCAAAAGTTTTTCACATCTATTTATTTAATTCTTTTAAGGGGTGTAAATTAAATCAGAGAAATCACTCTTCAACAATTCTAACCTAATTAATTTCAGACACAGTAGGGGGCGTTGTTTCAATAAAAGTGAGTAGAGGCAGACGCGGCGCTCATTCAAACCCGCCAACATTGGCAACGGTAAAGAGCCCATCGAACCGAGGGAAGCCGTCGACATTTGTAGGCAAACTTCTTCTATTTAACAATCTATCTAAGTAATTTCGTCGTATTTTGAACCCTATATGGTGCCTAAGGTATGTCTGTATTTTGTAAATCATTGTCCTCAATAACATGCTCGATTTATTCATTTTAGAGAACAATTTAACCTTTTTCTGTTTTCAAACGATTTCTGTGGATCTCTAGTTCGTTAGTTTTATACCGATTTTTATTAAAATTAATTTGCAATGGTCCGCAATGAACCAAACTATGACTTTTCAAACGACGATATTATAGTAAAATTTAATAACATAATTAAGGAATTCCCGCATATTATTAATATCTTCTCGAAGCCCGGCAGACACTCTGCAAGTTCACGTGCAATAATTAATAAGGCATACAAGAGATGGAAAGCAGAAGATCCAAAAATAAAAATAAAAACCTTTAATGCTGAACTCAAGGCATTTGTGCAAAGCACTAAAAAGGAGAAAAAAATAAAGTTTAAAAAAGCAATTGCATCCAAACATGCTGATGTAGAAAAGTCTTCACATCAAGCTAGTTCTGATTCTTCATGTAATATCATTGACACAATTCTAATGGATAAAGAAATCATAAAAGAAGAGCATTATGATAGCAAAAAGGTGATTGATGATACTGGCAACAATTATCAGGTACATACATATTCAATTCAGTAATTATAAAAACAAGTCTGTACATATAGAAAAGCAGAAAGTGCTGAAGTTTATTTATGCTTAGGATTCCATGTTTACACCATTGGGCAATGGAGAATTAGAGCAAATTTCTGATGGAGGCAGTGATGTATGAACACATTTCAATTTTAGACTTGTTAGACCACCAAAAACGTTTATCTTTATTTTTAGGTTATTGCACCAACAAAATTGAATACGACCCAGCCAGAATTAACGATAAATTCTGTAAGGTCTTTATCTGTTCCCCAGGGATTATATTCACCACGTTTCAACGTCTCGTCACATCCGTCCTATTATTCTGAAGATGAGGATGATATAATGACTTTGGCCAAAGGTTATGTAATTAAACTCCGGAAATTATCCGGAGATCAATTGATTTTGGCTGATAAATTAATTAATGAGACTTTGGTGAATGCACAATTTGGCCTTCTTACAAGAAGTAGTAGTATTAACAAGTAAGTAACTTAATTTTCTTTTGTGCTTCTATTTTTGTTACTAGTTATTAGCAATTTAAGTTTGTACAGGTGCAAGGAAATTTGGTCATTTACTATATATTTATACACATTACAACTATCTATGTTGAAATTTGTATGTTAAATGTACGTATTTGAAAAAATATGCTACATGAAATTTTAGTTTGTACCTTAGCATGGAATCCATTCTATTTTATTCAAAACGTTATTATGTATTTTTGAATTGCCTGTGCATTATGTGACAGTTTACATATTGTATTACGTTTAACACATATCAAATGAGGACTTTCTCACAATAATAATTGGCATAAACCAGTGCAGTTCCACATCCTGCTTTAATAAAATAGTTAGGATTTGTTTGTCAAAGCCATACGTCGTTTGAAATGAAATTTATTTCTATTGTTTGACAGATGTATTTTTTCCTAAAACGGGATGGATATAAATGTTTTAAGTGTATTTATAGTTTATTTTCATCACATGTATCAGGTTCTAATTGTACTTGGAATGCGGAGGTGTACCATTTAACCTCTCGCTACCGTACAATACCTATGATTAACACAGTTTTGAAAGGACCGTGAGTACCGCATCGATGCATTTTCTACTATTTTTGGATGAACCAATGCAATTAGCTGAAAAAGGTTTAAATATGCGTAAATTGACATGCTTTGTATAGTTGACATTCGATTAATAATATTTGTTTCATGCAAATGGAAATGGAATTTGCAATAGTTTGTAATTATTTATCATGAATGTTCCACAAAATATTTTGGGATATCTCGTCTGGGAGTAAGACAGAAATGGAAGTAGTATTTGGCTGTTAGTGGAACGCTCGGACAGGTGTGGCCTCTAGTTTGAGCACAAGTAAACACTTTTCAATAGTTCGATAAAATCTATTACAGATTTACTTTGTTTTGCAGACATCGACAGTTTTGAAGATTTCTATTCTTTTACAGAATTCCACGGACAAAACGACTCTGTCTACTACTAAAGAGTGTAGCTAAGATGTCTGCACCAGCTGTAATCGGATTGTAACGAGCAAGTGCAATGCTTTCATGATTGATTTATTTTTATTTACGTTAGGCACAATAAAATATTTTACTGTGCTCAATAGCATCTTCACGTTTAATTAAAGGCGAATTAAATGCAGTTAAAGTGTAGCAAATTAACTAATGTTCCAAAGTTCGGGGTGAGAAATCTGGAGAATAACATGGTTTGCAAACAAATAAATGCCTTATATCTTACAAACTGTGAGTATTGTCATAGTATTTCATAAAGCAAAACCAAATGTGTTTCTTTATTGTTGCCATTCTTTTATATACTTGCTAATTATTGTTTTATTTTAGGCAAGCATGCACCAGGAAATTAATGTTATACTTTGAAACCATCTGACAAATGTCATCATCAAAGAAAAAAGGTTGCAAATAACTTCAAAATTATTATTTACAGAATCAACCAACGGTGATTAAGATGTATAACATGGAGTAGCAAAAGATGTGATAGTAAATTTACCATCATACAAAGTTATTATACATATACCATAGGTAATATTCTTAGGTTTTTAAAAGCAAGGTACAATTAATTTGCAGAATAAACCGCCCTTTTGACCCTTTCAATGTATTGCAATGAGAAGAACAAATCTGTGAACATACGCTGTAGGAAATTGTCATTTGCGAGCGCATTAATTACACTAGATGTAATTTCTTAAAAGCAGATGATAGCAGAAGCGTTCCGCGCAGAGAATCTATTGGACGCATTAATTCATTGAAATGCGAATGGATAGCGGTTCGTCCATATCTTCAAATTTACTCTAATTTAGTACTTTCTCGATATATCTAGGAGTATTGGTCTATTTATTCTGAGAACTGCAACATAAATTGAAAATTTTTATTCGTGTACGTAAAACACGTGGCTGATACATGATAGTTATTAATTTTTAAGACGCTATTTTGATTGATTACTACTGTGAGGTTAAAACGCACGTATATAATACATATATTTGAATTCAAATTTATTTTGTATTCAAAGATGTCTTGTAGTAGTTCTGAAAAGAACTGTTTTATTCTGTTCACAGAATGGTACATCTGAATTGAAGATCATCACTAATACCCCACGGAGCATTGGAAACTTTCTCTATTTATCAATTATTATTTATTCGGGACACATACAACACAGTAGAATGCATAATTGATTTATAGCGCGTCTCTAAGCGAATTCTTTTTATAAGAGCTGATTGATTACTAGAGATACATATTCAACTTCCGACTAATGATGCAATAACAACCTGCGCATTTCGTTTCACACCTGCCTCACCGGGCGCCCCACGTATTCAAAATTTGCTGTCTTGTCTAATGCGTGTCCGCTCTAATCCTAAACATAGCGCATAATATTTACTTCGTTCCACTCACACGCGACCAGTTTCACCAGTCCTTGCTGGTGGATTTTTAACGCTCCTGAGATCTAATACACGCGCCCGTACTTACGCAATGCAATTGTTTATGCAATTATAAGATATGCATTAAATCAAATAACATCTGTCCAACGTCTCAACATGGACAAGAACATAGTTTAATAATTAAACGTCAAACATAAAGGAAAACAGCGAATAACGCTAGTATAGCGAACGAGAACACTGAGTTTTCCAGAATAAATCATCTAAATGTATTTTATTATGAAACACAGGACGAAATAAAAGTAAACCAGTAATATATTAATGTAAATTCAATGCAGGTAGCTGAACACTTGGAACTTACCACTTAAATTGCTCCCGAAAAAATACGATACGATAGAATGTATGCACTCTACTCAAACAATATTATTTATTACGCGCACATACAACACCTTAAAATAATTGATAACACTATTCTTGGTCCGGTTTATTTGTAATAGAACTAATTACACACGATGCATCTAAACATTTAAAAAGCACAAAATTATTTTTTAGCTCATTTTCCAACAGTTTAAACAATAAGGATACACACAGAAAGAAAGCAAATCTCCTAAACTATTGACTGACGTCAAGAAATTACCCCTAACATGATTTGTTTACGCACAAATTGCAATTTTATAGCGTGTGTTTTGAACAAAAAGCAAAATTTTGAGGTGGAACTTAATTAACACAACGACCTTTATTATCCGACATAGCTGGATTCCTGCATGTTGATTAATCGTAAATTGCACTAGATTATCACACGCACGTGCCCAAACAGTGACTTTAATCTCTCGTTGTAATAACCAATGGATTCACCCATCTATTGTTTATAACGCGCACAGAAAACGCCACAAAAGGATTTCTCTCACAATTCCAATACAATGCACGAGCAATGCGTGTGCATCTTTTGACAGGAAATTAATTGATTAATGTTTTAATCCAAGTAGGACAATCGTAGCCCGCCCTACACTTTTAAAAACTGCGATGCAAACGTTGCGGATGAGAGATGTGCTACACGTGATCTGACAGCAGTTCAACAATCTAGTCAAGCCCGCGGTGTTTCCAAGCAGAGCAAAAATACAATAAATGATGACCTTTATCTATCCACTCTGATTTCTGTTTGTAGACTATGTTGATTATTTCCAAACTACACTTGAAGATCATCACTGAAAACATTCATATCAGTCTATTATTTATTACGCGCACCGAAAACACCCTAGAATAATCGAATTACAGCTTTAACCAAAGATATGTGTACAATTTCCGACGGTCGATGTATAACTAAACATAGTTGCAACACGTATCGCGATCGCTGTGACAAATATAAACAATAACAACCTGAGAATTCCACTCGATGCCTGTACCTGGCAGCATAATTGGTCAAAATTCATCATATTCAGTTAGCAGCGTGATTTGAATAAATACCAGCATCGTCTAAACGCAGCCTGCACCTAATAAAGTTTAACAACTTTGTCTAAAATGTGCACATTAACATTTACTATAACTTCTAACTGCTTACAATTCCTACATTTCCCAACCAAGCCAATATAAATCTTCACTAATAAAACTTCTGATTTCACACAACGTGCAAATTAACCCAATATCTCCCATCTAGACGAAATCAAATTAACTCTAGATAACAAGTAACATATTATCATACTAAGTTATATTATCTGCAATAAGTAAACTGGTTCACTACTGCTGAGTCTATAGAAGATAACAAGAATAATTCAATATTTTTTTTGCCTTTTTATGTAGTTCACTGATCACCAGCTTGAAATATCCCAAAACATTTAGTGGAATATCAACAATGTATATAGATTATACAATATATATATATTTGTTTGGAAAATGAACTAACAATGTAAACAAAACTATTGCCATTCAAAGTACAATAATTTATAGATATTTATACGCATTTTAGTTAATTTTATTGGCTTATCCAATTACCTCGTATACGCACATACATTAGAGACCAGGCAAGGTCACAGAGGAACTAAAAATTAACCGTTTCCCATTGACATTTCAACGGATTAATGCATCCAATGGATTCCCTACGCGGAATTCTTCTTCTATCATCTGCTTTTATGAAATTACATCTAGCATAAATAATTCAGTCGCAAATTTCTACGGTGTGTCTTCACAGATTAGTTCTTTTCAATGCAATACATCGAGAGAGCTGAAAAAGCACTTATTTTGTAAATTAATTGTACCTTGCTTCTAAAATCATAGTAACATTACCTAGGATACATTTTGATCAATCTACAGTAACATTTATCTCCATATATACAATGGTTTTGAAGTACTCCTGAGTACTCAAGTTCATATTATAACATTGGTATAATAGCTGTGAAGATTTTTATGAATCAGATCACAGTTTTGAAGCAAGACATAAATTATAAGTAAATATTTTCAACTAACTGGCTGTGTATTCTTATATCTTAATCACAGTTGGTTTGTACTTTGAATAATAACTGCAAAATTATTTTCATTCTTTTTTCTATGATAGTAACCTCTGCTACATGGTTTTAAATAATAACATATTCATTTCCTGGGACGTGCCTGCATAAAATAAAACAATAATTAGCAACTATATAAAAGCAAAACAACAATAAAGAAACACACTTGTTTTTTTTTTAAGAAACACAATGGCCCTACTCACAATATTAACAGTCTTTAAAGTATAATCCCTTGTAGTATGAAATTTATTTACTTGCAAACCAGTATACTGAAGTTCCCAAGACTTATCACCATAAGCACTTGAGTTACTTTTTCACACTTCAATTGTAGTTAATTAGCCTTTAATTAAACGTGAAGATGCAACTATTGGCAGCAGTAGAATGTTTTATAACGCCTAACGTAAATAAAAACAAATCAATTATGAAAACATTGCAATTGCTCGTTACAATATCTCGGATTGCAGCTGGTGCAGACATCTTAAGTACACTCTTTAGTGGTAGACAGAGTTGTTTTGTCCGTAGAATGCTGTAAAAAAATGAAAATCTTCAAAACTGTCGTTATCTGCAAACTAGATAAATCTGTAATGGATTTTATCCAACAATTGAAAAGTGTTTACCTTTAGGTAAACTAGAGGCCATACCTGTTCGAGCGTTCCACCAACAGCCAAATTCTATTTCTCTCTTTATTTAGTTCACACACTTGAGTTATTCGAAAACGTTTGTTGTAGAACATCGATAATGTATTTTGCAACAATTAATTAAACTAAGATTTTGAACGCAGAGTAAATTGTATGAATTTTATATTCTATAAAGTGTATATTTTTGAAGCAATTTGATAAAGCTGGAATGAAATAGAATAATTTTTTACCTTCTAATATCAATTTTTGCCCCAATCAATTCCTGCCCAAAGAAAATATTGTATAGTGGTTATACTAATTAATTAGATTTCTGTATATTTAGCAATTTTTATAGGGTGTGTTTACAAGAAAATATATCTCATTTTGGTCCCAATTTTATGGCTCGTCTAACAATAATATGACTGCTGCAGAATAAAGCAACTCAATACCTATAAAATGACCCTTTAATATATATTTCAGTTTGAATGCGTACATTGATAATAAATCTGTGCACGCCAAGCGCGTAACAGTCGAAGTAGTACGAATAATCACGAGTTATAAATGCCGATGTGATTCTGTCAAATGCTGACAACTCCGTCAAGAATTTCAGTTTATTTCATTACAGCTTGTTTGCTGCGCTTGTTGTGATTTATAACATTCAATTTTTAACTCATATTCAATCATAAACATTTCCAATTTTCAGTGCATGAATCATTAGAAAATTAGTACTTAAATAAAGTACATAATTGAAGACCTTACAACTGAGGAATAATAAATACCAATGGAGTCAGATGAAGACCTTACTGTCTGGTGTGGTAACTTGCCAAGTCAAGTTGATGAGGAACTATTATATGAGCTTTTTCTCCAAGTTGCACCTTTAAAGAAGGTGCGCATTCCTACAGACAAATCTGGCAAGTTAATGAACTATGGTTTTGTCACATTCAAACACCAGGTATCTGTACAATTTGCCATTGATATGTTCAATAACATACAGCTATATGATCGCTCAATCATCGTTCGAAGCCGAAACGCAAACAAAAATCAAACACAGCCTTTGCCCCTTAATATAGCTGAGTCAATGTGGATGCCTATGATGCAGATGGTACCAATGATGATGATGTCACACAACAAGCATGACTATCATCCCAAGGAACGTAGCAGGCATGGCCACCATTATAATGATAAACCATACAGACATCATAGTAGCCATAGGAGCAGCAGTAATCGAAGTAATAGTAGAAATCATTACAGGTATTAAGAGGCAAAGTGCCTTCAATGACAATGGTATATCTACCCATGAGCAAGAGATTGTAAATTATTGTAATTTAGACCATTGGTTCAGATTGGGTACATCCATCTAAAATTGAATTAAACTGGATTAATTGAATCCAATGGAATTAATGTTATGTATATTGCACAGTACAAATAGCGCTAATTTTGTAATAAATGATTCATCATTTAATTTTTTGGTGAATATTCTATGATTTGAAAATGAATTTAATTTATACCAGAAACACGAGGTCGTCTGATATGACTAGATAGTGTGAACTTCTCATTTGTTCTATTGCAGCATTTATCTCGCTTTTTGTGAATGGCTGGTAATTATTCCTATTCACTATTTCTCCAATCCGTGACAATTCAAGACCACGTAGATTATGCAGTTCGAAACCATAGCGCAAGTGATGTTGGAATTCTGCAAGCCTAGTAATAAGAGCTCTTAATTTAAGTATGTAGCGCTGAACGCAATTTACCGTTTCCTGTTAATTACTTCTGGCATATTCACAGAAAACATTGTCATCAATACGGCTAAAATACTGGTAACAATCGGAATCGTTAGCGTTGTTATTAACAGTTTTGACCATTTTGGTAAATACATCCTTATTCAACTTGCACCATCTAAACACACTGCAATTTCAGTTTTCATTACCAATTAGACAGCAAGCAGACGTGTCTAATTACGTTACAAATTATTGTTAATGTTTATTGATTATAAATAAAAAGAGGTCAACTTTGCTTCTTATGCTCACAGAAATTTAAATCAAGAAAACAATTCCATCAGAGACCATAATTTGGTTGTCATCTGTCATGCGTTCGATGGCAGCTGTAACTTCACTTTGTGTGAATGCTGAAGCATTATTTGCATTAACAATCTCCCTGACACGAGTCAAAGTTAAAGATTGAACGCGATTTTCTCGGAAACCCTTTTGTAAGCTACTTTTGAATATTGCAAGTCTAGAAACAAAACAACAAAGTTATAAATTATCAAGACAAAAACATAAGTAGAACATACCGCTTATCTTCAATGTGAGCAGGAGTAGAGTCAACATGAACATCCACTGTAGTTTCAGCCTCCATGGTAGTCGACTCATTCGTTGGGGGCAAAGTAGAATCAGCCGTTAGCGCAGGTGCCTGCGCCGTTCAGAAGAAGATACCTTACTTAGTATATATGTTCCACGCGGATGATGAAAAAACACTTGTTTCATTTACTTACCCGCGTTCTTTTTGTTGGACGCGACTCTTCTTCAACATCCCCATTTTCCTCTTCACCAGATTCTGACTCACGGCGACGTTTGGACTTCTTTTCCTTTTCCAATACCCGCTTAAAGTACGCGTATTGTACAAGTTCAATAGCGGCGTGAGCATCTTCAGCGTCTACTGTACGAGACATCCTCGCTTTTGCATGAGCTGTAGCCAAACGGATCATGGTTTCCAGGGAACGAGCTGTTACTGGTTGAGTCTGTAAAAACATCAAACTTGCAGAACTATAAACTTGGTTTATGGATAGCTTGAATGACCCACCCTGGCAACATCATTGGCAAGGTGTTCTTCCGATCGAAGTTTGGAATATTCCTCAGCAATGATATTTGAAGCTTCTTCGGTTAATGTGGGTTTCATGATCTTTACAAAGTGAATGTACTTTCGCATAAACTCAACACTCAATACTTTATCAGTCTTTTTTCGGCTTCCACCATGCAGCAATGGATCGTACTTTTCATACATGGGTGTTTCCTTAATCCCGTTCAATTCATCAGGATTCTGTGTGCTCAACATATCAACTGTGCTTCCTATCGGAAGAACTTCTCCGTCTTGTTCTAGGGGATTTCTGTATCGATGCATTCTTACAACATGATCAGATATTTTCAGATCTTGATCCTCATCAACAGTGTCCAACATTACAAATAAACAATCAAAACGGGATAGCAACGAATCCTGCAGACCAATATTCTCCATAGGAGTCTTATATTGATCATATTTGCCATACACTGGATTAGCAGCTGCCAAAACAGAACAACGCGCATTTAAACTCGCATGGATACCAGCTTTAGCAATGGTAACACGTCCCTGTTCCATAACTTCATGAATAGCCGTTCTATCCATATCAGACATTTTATCGAATTCATCAATGCAGACAACACCTCGATCTGCCAATACCATCGCACCGGCTTCAAGGCGACGTTCACCGGTTTCTTGATCACTGGTTACAGCTGCCGTTAATCCAACACCGGAAGAACCGCGACCTGTAGTTGGGATTGCTCTAGGCGCTGTACAAAGGACGTATCGAAGAAGTTGTGATTTAGCAACACTAGGATCTCCAATCAGTAGAACATTGATATCTCCTCTGAGACGAGTTCCGTTGGGAAGATTCTTCTCAACACCTCCAAGTAAAAGGCAGAGGATTGTGCGTTTGATGTAGTCATGACCATGAATTGAAGGCGCCAATGATTTGGAGAGTAAATTGAAAACGTTTTTGTTGTTCTTGGCAAGGTTCTTACAGCGAGCAACGTCTTCACGTGATATTGAAGGGTTTGCTTCTTTGCTAAGAAGTGTTAAATTGTTTGCTATCACAATTGTTTTGAAAGTGCCATTTGTGAAACTTCCTTGCTTGTTTGGAAGACATCTAAAGTTACCAACAACTTGAATTCTATCACCGGGTTTACACTTGTCAACTAAGTCATTATCAATGATTATGTCGACCGAACGTGGAAGTTGACCAGCTGGTGCTTTCTCAGGCATTTCCTGGATTGAAATAGTTTGATGATCTTTGTATGTTGACATTCCAAACTCTGTTTCAAGAAGATTTCCTTCATCATCCTAATAAATAAGGTATGCTTAATAATAGTCAACATAAAGAATAAAAAAAAGTTCACACCTTTGTTGGATAAACTGAACTAGTAGGAAATGCTTCCATTGAAGTAAGATCTGTATATTTTCTCTCTGTGACTTTCTTTGTTGCTGGACAGTAATGAACACTTCTTACAACCTTTGGATGCACCAATGAACCTATACCCAAATATAAATACTGTTCATTATATTAAATCCAACTATATATGCATAACATACATTTTGTAACAATTCCCTCCACACAGATCAAATTTCCCAGGTAACAAGAAGTCAAATTCCTTGGTGTAACATGTTTATTACCAAAACTTCCCTCAAATGCAATGAAGAAATCATCTTGTGTCTTGGCATACTCATGATTGATGGTAATAACAAACTCTTTAAGAGCTTTCTGGAAAGCAAGCTGCTCTTCAAAGACATTATTCAGGAGACTCTCTGCTCTTATGGAATTTTTTTTACGTAAATCATTGATATTGATTACTAACCGACGACTGCCATCCGCAATCATATTCTTTACAAGAGTGGAGTAGGTTCCTTGATCTTCCTAAGTAAGAAACATAATATATCTTGGTAACGAAGTAACTATTGGAAAAACTGTTGTTTCACAGGTAATAGGTGTTAGGAAAATAAACCAGCACTTACTTCATCATCGAGGAAATCCAGGTATTCTCTCTGTAATTCTCGCTGTTTTTGATCAATATCTTGTGGCTCAATCATTTTGTGTTATATGGAAAACAATGGCACAGATAATAACGGCTTAAATTAAAAAAGTTAACAAAATGAAGACAAATGGGAAGCAATGGGTAAACGAAGAATGTTTTGGCGGGAACAATACGCTGGTTAACCAAGGTAAGAACTGCGCATGGGCCGGAAACAACGAGCAAAACTCTTCGGCTAACCTCGCAAATGCATCAATAAAGTTCGAAAGTTTATAACTTTCCTTCTACAAATGTATTACTTGTGAAAATAGGGTATTTAAAATAAAATAAGCCATCTAAAAATTAATAATCTTGTTTGATAACTTACAGTACCTGAAATAAGGACGTATCTTATGAAAATATACAAATAATACTATACAATCAGACTAGTTGTACAAAAATCTTGTCGCATTACTTTTCATCATTACGCCCAGTGCACCCGTCTTTTCGCATATTTATCTAGTTTGTCATTTCATTACATACTGCAATTGATAATCAATTAAATTCGCTAGCACACACCCTAATCAGGCGTCAGTGCATTGTATGCTTGACACATGTACACCAAAATAAACATAAGAAATATAAAATAATTATAAACAGTTTATAAAATAATATTATCGGCGATAATATTTACAAGGAGGCTATCTTTCATGTCCTTATTCAGTGTGAATTAACCATTCATTCTTCGCGAAGCAATAAAGCAAATGAAACATCAAAATCAAGCACAATCGCAACATTGCATGTTCATAATCATCACAAATCATTTTTAGTTCGCAAAGTTTCACGTGTTGCGCCAGCGATTCCAATTGCTTACTCATTCAAGTGGCTGTGAGGTACCTTTCGCTGCATTCTGTACCTTTAGTAACAAAATGGGTCCCATTGCGGTGAATTTGTGGAAGTTTGGTCCAGGTGTTGAAATTGGATTTTTAATTGGGCCTTCCTGCCGAATACGGTCTATCCGGAATCCGCGGCGGAACATTAGGCACAGGACGACTGCAATTTTAATTTAGCTTATGAATGTTGAAAATATAGCATGACGAGAAAATAAGATACAGCAAATAAAGATTTTTAAAAAATAACACTGATTAAGAATAGGGAAATAAGGAAACAGTGAAATACTTGTAAAGCAAGCAAACTTCTCATCAACCAGTAAAATATAAAAGTAAGATAGAAATTCATGTAACAAAGATATAACATAACATTGCAAATGCTTCTGTTTCATTAGAGATTATATCATAAGGACTCAAATCAATCATTGGTCAGTTAATTTTGTTATACCTATATTTACACATTCAAGTTATATATTTATCATAGTAATATTAATATTAGTACTAATTTCTACATCTTCCAACTCAATAATATTTAGTTTTGTCACCATTATCGCCCTCCGCCCAATTTGTATGTGATGTGTTAACACCTAATATTAAGTTATTAATATTACCATTTGGGTTTGTGTTAAATATGTGCCTCACGTATGTGTAATCTCCGCTTCTATCCACTTCCACGCCATTTGCATCCGCATATCAAGATCGAATTACGCCGCTGTGCACCACCAATGCACTTTATACACTATTATTTACAGTTCATAAGTGACAGACAGCAAGAATATTAAATAATAAGAAACAAAACATTTGCGCAGAGTGTTGCACTGCAGCCCTTCTCGGGTACATTCCACAGTAACGATCGTAATCAACGATAAAGTGTCAAATGCGATCAATCAATGCCCCTGGATTGTGTTATCGTGTGTGGTCATCCAGCTACGACGTGTATACTATACACTACGCTATATTTGCTCCGGCAAAACGGCGCGCATGATCTTACTTTATATAATATAGATTTCAATATTCATTTAACAACAAGATTCATGAGGTAAAACAGTTAATATATATATATTTCTTTGCAAATGTAGTTACGTCATGTGTGTGGGGTAACGTCTCAATGCAGGAGAAAAGCATTGAAGCTTCGACTTTGGAGATAGATATTGTTTGGGTAAAACTTTGCATCGCTTAAGAAATGCGTTGCGATACCAATTGTATCCATAATCGGTAAATTGCGAATTGCGGGCTTAACAATTATTCTGAACGTATTGCAACACGTTTCAACAATTCTGCTTTCTTAATATCTTCTCAATATATTATATCTCTATATGTGAAAATAAAAAGGGTAATTAACAATGCCATTAATTGACTTTCGACTAAATAGTATGCAAGTGACATTGCTGTGCCATTATTATTAGGTTCTTTGTTGCTATCAAATTATAGTAATTTAAATACAAGTAGTTAATCACGACGCCTGTTTCCCTATCTGCTTCCAGTTGTTGTCACTGATATGCCGAATGAAATGCACGCCTTTCTGCTAGTCATCGCAATCCTTGTCACAAAAGCTACATTAGAGTAGTAGTACGGTTTGCACTCGCGAATGAAAACTCTCTAGAAGCTAGGAAGTATTCATTTGTTGTTTAAATTTAGTTTAACTATCGTATTAAGATGTATAGACATGAAGAATTTGTGGTTTGTTATTCATATTATCCACTACCTACGTAACGCTCTAGCACTCCGCACAATACCCGCAATAAGCAAAGGAAGATCGCAAATCGTAACTCGTGTGCGTTCGTTCTATACTTGTAATGCATCGAAACAATATCATCTACTTACATTTGGCGCAATACATACATTAACTTCAACTTGTGTTATAAGTGCTTATTACCCTTACCAACCATATACCAACGTTAAGTTAAGAGTAGAGAATCACAACACACGTTTTATACTAAACTGCAAGATGTTGAAATTAGCAATTTCGTAGTTCGTATGGTGTCTTCAATACGCTTGTCACATCAATTGTGATTTCGATGTGGGCCAATAACTTGAGTTAATGTCATGTTAAGAGCTGATTAATTTGGTTTAATGTTCTAAGAGTAAAAGTAAAATTGTTAATCGCTACTACATGTTACACTAGAACAAGCGATATTAGCTAACTAATGATATTTTATTTGCATTCAATCAGCGCCACGCTCAACTCGGCATTGGAACATTTAAATAGATTTTGCGTTAAAATCTTTCGTGTTAAAAATAGAATTTTGTGAGTTTACTTGTGGAACTTGAAGGCATTGGTGAATTCGTTGACTGCTGCTTGGGTTACAGCACGTCCCACCGCCATCTGCACCTGTTGGGGAATCTGGACGCCCCCCTGACCGCCGCTTCCGGGCCGGCTATAGAGAATAGAAAGAGCCCGATTTGAGAAGGCTTGCGGTATCTGGCTTTTGGTTTAGTTGTTTTGCGAGTTGCATGTTTCGTGTTAATAGTTACAACATCAGACGGCACCTTCGAATTTTCCGTTTTTTACGAAGCATCGAGAGTAAACACATTGCTCGAACGAGTACTGCTACTACATGATACTACGCGAAAAGCTTTGGCTATGCGCCATGTTATGCAAAAATGCAGAAGATGTAGAGATTGAGAGTTAAATATCGCGACAGCATTCATTGACAAGGAAGTGTGTTAGTTTTTTACTATCGTTATTGGAAAGTTTGGTGTGTTTTGATGATTTTGGTTAGAAGTAGATGCTTTAACGCCTCCTGCAAACAGAACCACAACCTCAGGCCAAATGGTAAAGGCTGAGGCCTTCATTTCATAACTAACATAAGCAAAGGGTTGCCTACTTGACCTAAAACACATCATACCACAACTTCCAAGAAGTTGCAACCAAATAATTCACAGATTTAGTACTGCAAACTATATTACGAGTAGACAACCCACAGCAAAGTGCACCATATTAATAAGTCAACAAGAAGAGGAAAAACAAGAAAATACCACATTCCTTAAATGCTTCGGAAAGTTCCACAGCGTTTGTAGAATAAGGCATGTAACAATTGGGACTTACGTAGGGATGAGTGGAGCTGGTAGGCCTTGTCCTCCGGGTCTACCTGGAGGCATTGGTGGTGCACCACCACCAGGCCTGTTTGGAATGGCAGGTGCAGGTCTGCCTGACGTAGGTGGTACTGGTGGAGCCCGTGCACCCATTGCTCCTAAAACAACACAAAATTAATTTTAAATTCCAAGGACTATAAGGGCTTACCCCTGGACAATGAGTTTAAGATCATGCTATAACATGTGGACACTTTACTCTTGATAGAGAGAAAAACTGAGGAAGGATTAGGAAGTGGTTAAACAATAAGGAGTTAAATGGCAATTCATAGGTAGTAATATTACCTGGACCTCCCGGTGTTGGTTTTCTAGGGCCACCTGGACTAGGCGGGGACAATCTCGGATTGTCTAAGCTACTGGCCAACCAGTCGTTCTTGACCGGTGGAGGTACTGGAGTAGAAACGGTGGCCATGGAAACATCGCCGATGATTTGCAGGGCTTCCTTGCAGGCATGATACATGCGCAGCAGTTCTTCGCGTTTCTGAGCTTCTTCTGGAGATTCCTCCATCATGGAAGCCTAGAAATCTCAATTGTAAATAAAACCCTATTTTCAGCATAATTTGACCATTACCTGATCTCCACTGGCATATAAATGTGCCAACAATTCGCTGTTGATGAATTCCTTCACGCGGTTTACAATAAGCAACATAACCGCCTTCGGAACCAAATCTTTTGTAGTCTTATTGACAATACGCATGTAGCTGTCCACCAAATTACGAATTGTCTCAACCTGTCGCTCTACATGTGGGTCTGTCGATGTGGAGCTCTGTTCTTGTGCCTATATTCAGATAATGCTGATTAATACCTACTTTTCTATGAGAATATGATTATGAAACTCCGCAAAGCACGCACCTGGTAATTATCCACCTGATGCACAAAATAGAAAAGCATTAGTAATGCGAAAAGGTAACTCGCCGGGAGATTTAAAAAGATCGAAAGTTTCAAATATTACTTTGATTAGTATACACACTGTTAACTCAAATGTTAATCTAGCACAAAAGACCTGCGTGTGCATTGCTTGCCTGTGGCGGCTTTGGAAACAAAATGGGAATAAAGAACTGAAACTTGAAAGAGAAACAGTTTGTATACTAGGAGCCGTGTACGAAGAGAGTAAGAGTAAGTAGGTGCGCTAAACTCCAATTGGAGATTTATGGTAGAAGTGATGTGGATGTAGTATAATTACGTGATAATTGAAGAGCACGTCTTATAAAAATACGAGCAGTAAAGATACAAAGTTGCAATAAAAGAACGAAACTAATTCTGATTTTGAACTCACTTGAACGATCTGATTTTGTAAATAAACGCACGTGATAAGAACAAGAATCAATTTTAGAGGTTTCATTGAAATTGGGCATTGTGATCATTACCTCTTCGCCGTTCATTGCCTCAGTCTGTTTCTCTGGGTAGACGCCAGCGCGGAGGAATGATGCTTTCCAGGAATCGACGTCATCTACAGTTTCACAGCCCAATTCCAATTGTTTAAAATCCTAGACAAAAGGTAGGGGCACAACAGTTTTAAAGCTATCAAACAACACTTTAAACCAGCGTACCTTGTAAACATTGCGACCGTCTGGGCTGAAGATGGCAAACGTGTGACGACGAGACATGAATCCCTGCTCAATATCCCTCAATTTAAGACCATCCAACGGCAACATGTATTTCTTCTCCCGTTCTTCCTCGTCCTTGAACCATGAAATACTCTCGGATGTCAGCACAAACCAATACCCACGGGAGCCCTTCATCAACCCTAAGTTGTTGATGGTCATGTATCCTTTTCGAATGACTTGGTTTCCTAACGCATGTCGTGTACCAGCCTTGGATTGGTGACTTTCAGATTGATTCTGAGCACTGCAAATAACAATAAACCTTGCGAAAATGTCGCTTTGTGATATATACCATGTACATACTTTGCAAAACCTAAAAAGTCCTCGTGATTTGTATTCACATAAGCCAATTCGCAATCCACCAGCAGGAGAATTTGGTCCTTGCAGAGCTGCTCTTGGGTTCGAATGTAGCTGGTGATAATACGCTCGGTTTCTTCTCGTAGACGAGGATAACGATTCATCTTCTCCGTGCAAGTCCGCACCACATTCGATAGTTCAATAATAACCAAATCAATGCACTTCAAGGAAGGTTCCTTCAAGCGACTGATCTGTTTCTTCACAATGGCCTCAAAAGCCATGTCCGGCGTGAAAAGACCAACACGAATACCGTGTGTATTGCGAATGGCAATCGAAATCTCCCGACGGAGTTCCTTCTCATCAATTTCCATTTTCACGATTTCAAAGGGGAACCGCTCGTGAAACAAGCGATTGATCTTCGCACCGCCTGAGAGTTCATTAGTGTTAATCAAAGCGGAGCCGGATCCTTCAATAGTGCGCTCAAAATCTGACTGTAGTTGTTGAATCATTCTAAGTGGCAATAAAAAAACATAAATTTGAGTGCTTGTACAACTTGTAAAATGTTTTCCTTACTGTAGCATTGCCTTCGTCTTGATTGATGGATCATCAGGGCGGAAATGTTTAAACTGCTCCACGTCCTTCTCGAGTGTGAGTAGTTGCTTCTGCAGTTTATCGCGGAGACCGGGAAGTGTGTCACGAATATGGTTGGTGAGCTGCTGGTTCAACACGCGCTGCAGATATGGTGTACCCAAACGCTCTGCCATGTGGCGATAGGACTGATGACTGAGAAAAAACTGTCTCTCAGCGGCTAGCGCTGCGTTGATGTCCTTACGCCCATCAATGTCCTTTTGGGATCTATTGACCACACCAATGTAGCCACGACGCAAGGGTAATAATTTATTTTCAAGCGTGTCTCGAGCGTCTGTACCATCGTCCATCAAATCGAGTTTCGTGATGACGCCAATTGTACGAATACCTAAGAAGCAGAATATTTTAAACCATTTTAAACTACTGGTAATAACAAAAATAAATTACCTTGCGGATCTACTTCCTTTGCCATTTTAAGAGCATCTGAGTTGGCCAAATCAGTATTGGCTGGTGTGACGGCAAGAATCAAGCAGGATTCGCGTTTGATGAACTGCATGATCATGCCTCGAATCTGCTGTTCAATGTCCAATGGCTGATCGCCAATGGGCACCTTGGTCAAACCAGGCAAATCAATCAATGTAAGATTAAGCACTGTAAAACATATTTAATTAGATGATGTCCTCGCAAATCAATTAAATGTAACCTTACCATTCGGGGAGTACACTCTCAGGTTAATGGGAACGTTAGAAATGCCTTTATTGCTCCCTGTGACGCGGTCAGTTTCATCTTCGATTTCTTTACGGACTTCGTTAAAGTCCACAAACTTCCTGCCTTTGCAATGTAAAAACTCTGCATGTTCTGTTTACAAAATAAAATGAACTCTTAAGTGAATTGACGATTCTACTGTTTACATTCTTTCGATGTAATATCAAAATAACTTGTTTATGATACATAATATTTCTTAGTATTTGAATTTACTAGAATTTTACTCACCAGTGGCTGAATTTATAAGCTGCAAGATAAGTGGACGCCTAGTGACGATGCCAGACCCACGGGGGAGGAAGTCCCTAAGATAAAACAAAGATAAACTCGATACCAGCTGCCGCTGAATAAGTGTATAAACACGAAATATTGCAAAGAACTATATTCCGGCATGCTTTCAAGTGGCTGAAAGTTCCCAGTCAAGCAAGTCCGGAGGAAATGCATTTCAAAATGTGCTACATTTGCGTAATGCGAAATTAACGTGATTAACTCGGGGAGAAATTAAATTTGCCAATTGAGGTTGAAGATTACATAAACCCATTGCACTCGCAAATCAATAACTCCACTTCACGTTGGAAGTTGGTGGCTGAAATTAGAGCGGCGACTATGGCCGTCGTTTGTTTTAAGCAGCGCAATGAAAACAAAAGAACCATCCATATACGCACGAGCAAGGAAAAGTTGAGCAAAACAGGAAACAAAGCGTTTGTCTCGTTGGGGCATTAGTCATGGGATGAAGATGATCTTAATTGCAAGCGAACAACGCGTAAATACTTTAAATGCCATTGAGTGGGTAATGTGACCGAGGGGAATTTGGATATTTTGGGGTCAGATCCCTGCATACGACTGTGTTGACCCCAGAAGAAGTCTTCTCGTCTGCGGGCGAAAACTGTACGCCTTATCCCGATGTCAACGATTGTAATGTCATTCGAGGCCTGTTTGACACGCGGGTCAATAATCAAATCGCCGAATTGCAAATCGTAGTTGCAAACTCGTGGGGCCTGCGAATACGCAGGCAATGAAGCAACGCGTTGATTTATGTACCTGCCGACAAAGTTTTCCAGCACCGAACTCTTGCCCGCCGACTGTCCGCCCACAACGGCGATCTGCGGCAGGTCCAACGTCATATGCACTCCCAGCGACGTGAAGGCGTCCTGCAGCCGATTCACAATGGGAATCAGCTGCCCCATGCCCTGGTTACCCGACATTCCGGCGGCGGTTGGCTCACTGCTCGCACCGCACAATTACACGCCTCTCAGTAGGCCCCGGCTGAAATTGCACTTGTTCGCAACGCGATCGACTCGCCTGTCTGCCGGACTGTAGAACGCGACAACCGCCAGCGCCTTCACCGAGCTACTCGAGTGTGCGTACGCGAGCTACGAACATGGCCGTGCGACTGGCAGGCACTGTGCGCATGACTCACCCAATCGTTAGCGCACAAAGCACAGCGTTTATCAAAAAAGTTCGAGTATTTTCACAATATTATCGAGGCGATAATCATCTAAAACTTGGAATGGTAACCAAAATGCACCTATTTGCTTTGTTTTCAGTCATAACATAATGCGCTCTAGGCGCAATCGTCGATTAATGATGTATCCTGTTCAAATTTATTTGTCTGTTATAAAATCAATAGGTAGCGCTTGCGCATATATGTTGCACTAAATCAGCGCTTTTAAAATTGTTTCACAATGTCAAGCAACTAATTTCCGAGAAATCCTGTTAAGCAGCACGTAGGTCATAATATTATCGTGCATAAACGCACTTACAAGCAATAGATACACTTAAGCATAGATCAATTAAATAAAACTGGAAACGAAAAGATGTAAAAATAAATTGGATTTTGATATTCGCATGCGCCCACGTTGTTAAATAAGTTGCATACATTGTTTTCAATACAAATCTTGCGTGGAGAAAATGCAAATTGGGTAGGTTTGTCAAAAAGTGTGAAACTTGGCACTGCCAGCATCTTTCATCGATTTCTCAAACTGGGTCATCTTGAAGTAAGGTATATTGCGGTTCTAGCGCTTCTTATCGCGGCTTGCAAGCAAATCATTTTATCATTCTTATTCCGTTGTCACCTTTGTCATGCTGCGCGCTAAAGAGTAATCAAAAACAGTTTAGCGACGGCGAAAATGCATTAGAGGCTCACTTCTGGATTGAGTAGATTTGAAGCACTACTTTTTGTTACGAAAAGTAATTAATTGCGCAAAGAATGTGAAAACGTCAAGGACATTGTACAAACAAAAAGCATCCCTTTCATCCCTTTTAAAAACAACCCATTTACATAACAAGATTAGATACTTTAAACTAAGGAGCAACTATTGCAATATAAACTGGAATAACTTATGTGCTTTCACAGTAATTATTAGAGTAATGTCACATTTACACTTCATAAATAAATACGTAACAATCATTTCAAGAAAATATTTGAATTAACTTTAATTCATACCTTAATCATGTTAGTTTAGTGACGTGCACAAGTCGATCAAAACAATGTGAAGTTAAATTTCACTCATATTTATCGGCATTTTTAAAAGTATCAAAGATTTAAGTATATATAATATATAACAATATAATATTCTCACCTAAATATCGCAACAAATATATATATATATTAAATATATTTCTTATCAAACGTAAAAACTTAAAACACATCTATCAATGTTTAGTACCCTCAAATAAGTTGTCGTTACTACTGATATTATCTATCTGATGTTAACTTCGGTTGTCATTTCAATGATATTGTGCTGCAGTTTTATTATCACGGATGTAGTTCCTGTATGGTCACACAGTCCTAATATAATATATTTATATAAACATACTTTGATAATCAGTCTAAGGCGAGTTTGGATTTGTCTACGTTATTGTTAGGCGCACACGCATTTTGTTTTGACGACATCAGATCCAATTGATCCTGCATAGTCCGATATGTCTTATCAATCACCTCTGGAATGTGCTCGGATGTTAATCCTTCAGTTGTAATCACAGGCAGAATTTCAACATCAATGACGCCTGAAATAAAGTGAAGTTATTTTTAAAAACGAAATAAACTATAAGATGCATCAAATTTGCAAGGATTACCTTCATCAAAGCGATTATCGTTCAAAAAGTGATACTTTTCAACAACGACTGGCTGAATTGGACATTGTGAAGCAATTGCAAGATGGAAGGCTCCCTTCTTGAAGGGTAATAGTTTCTCCTTAAGACTTCTCGTGCCTTCTGGGAATATAAGCACTCGGTGGTTGCGCTCGCGGATCAGCTTTCCAGTCCGATTGAGCGAATCCTTGGCATTTGCCCCATTCACGCGATCGATGTAAATGGTACCCCACAACCACGCAGCTAGTCCCAATGGCCAGATATAGAAAATTTCCTTCTTAGCAATCACTGTACACCGGTCAAAAACTGGCCACAATTCGGCAAGTACTAAATAAACAAGAAGCAATACATACATGTTAATGGATCTCCTGTTTATTAGATACAAATGTACTACATGTGATGCAAAAGTATCAACTAAAACATAAATATTGCATGGCAACAGCTGCAAGCAGATGAAATAAAAGTTACCTATTAGGTCCACAACGCTTTGATGATTAATGACGATGACACTGCCTGAATTCTTCGCGATGTTCTCCTTGCCCTTGACATTAAACCTCACGCCGAGAAAATTCTGGGCAAAGAATCGCAAGCAAGCTGCCGGAAACCTACGTCAAGAAACGAATCGATCACAGATACTTTAATTTCCGGCTTGGTCAGATTTGTACCATTAGAAGGTTTGATCGATGGGATCAGTTGGAAAGTGCACTTTGGTTCGAAATCTAGCAAAGTGCATTTTACATTTGGCCTTTCAAAGAGTAAACCGAGTGAACTGAGCAGTTTCAAATACCAAAACATGAAAACCATCTTAAAGCAATTGAATAAAGCCTCAAACAGTTTGTAATACTGTCTTGGTTCATCATCATCCCTAGAAATAATTAAATCTACAACTGACTAATTGTATACTTACAACGCATTTTTGCTACTCTTCGGTCGTAGGAACATTAAGGGAATAGGTAACGTTGCCGCAACTATACTGACGACAGCATACGCGGAAAATTTGATAAATGCCTTCGCTTTGGGATTGCTTTTCCACGCCAGCGCAGCTGCAACCCCAACAAGAAATACGCCATACAAGACGACTGTACATAAACACGCCATGTCTGTAATAAGAAAACCAATAAATATTAAATTAGCGGTGTCTTATTACACCACATACAGCGTAGTCGTGGTAATTGTAATCAGTAGAAATGATGACAAACGAAAGTAGACTAATTGCACGCACCAGGTGTGCAATGGCATTAAACATTTTCTACCAAATCTTATCAGTAGATTACAATCTTATCGAATGCGTACATTGCACATTGATTCCGTGCACTTTATAACGATATTTTGCCCTATTGAATCAACTCTTTGATAAGAACTTAGTGTTTACAATGTTACGTTGTTAATTTGGTATCAGATATTTTCCGAATGGTGTTCCAACCCAAGAATTATAACCATCTTGTCCTTTGTGTTTGTTATCCCCTGCATTGAGGAATTAGCCCTTTATCTTCATAGTGGTGTAAGTCTCCTGTTAGCCATGTCGACCTTAGAACGACACCGTACTCAACCTCCTACCACCAGCCGCTCGGTAGCTGAACCGTATATTCGAAAGAATGCATTCAACATAATATAATTTAATAAATAATATATCTGCTTTTAATACTACAATTTCACATTCTTCGTGTAAAATGGATAACATTGTGTAGCTATAAAATGAAATGGATTGAATATAAAATACAAGTAATACAATCGTAATAATGAGCAAGACTAATATAAATAATTGTTTGGTGTTTACTTAGGTTGCGTATGTCTGCTATAAAGACATACGCAATTTAATGGTACTGCAGATATTTTGAATTGGCACTAAATCTACAATATGGTTGAAAAACATTTATAAAGTTAAAATATACTCCTAGTAAACGATGCAAAAAAAAAGTGAAATGAT
>JAODGC010000002.1:298852-313044 GCA_027574925.1 Ecitoglossa quadriceps | reverse complement strand
ATTCTACTAGTTTATTTGAAATAACAATTCCACTGGACAAATCAGTTTTGGTTTGGTTCTCTGTATTCATAACAAGGCATGAATCATAAAAATGCCTTGTTGAATCAAATTGTTGTAGATTATACTGAGGGTCATATTTCTCCATTGCGGTTAGTTTGTAAGTTAAACCTAAAGTTTTCGTTCAAAATTCGCGGTTTCTTCTCACCGGCGGGCAAATTGAATTCATCAATTGCATATTTTTCGACAAATTACTTTCCTTCGAGGTTTACATACCATATTATGAGTAGAAAATATCGCTCTTCATGACAAAAGTGTGTTTGTGTATTTTCAGTCGCAATAGTAACGAGACAGACCATTAAAATTAATAGCTTTTCGCTGAATGCGTGCAGTGTTCTAATCGAAAATCACTACAAACAATACTGGAATCCGAATTAAGTTGCATGCTTTGCGTAATAAGCCATTAATCAGTCTCCTCCAAAGAAACTAGTTCACATCTAGAATAACAATACGCTATTTTCTTTTAACACTTCACCCGAATGTGATAAGCACATTGCATAGTGTTATAAAACAAATGACCAATGCAATAAATATAAATAGCTTGCATTGCAAACTACAAGTGCACTTATTATACATTCAAAACAATTTCGGCTTCCTCTTGCCTCCTTCGTTATGATCAACATTAGCAAAGGAGTGAGTGTCAAAGTAATCTTAATACAATACACTTCATTATAGAATTTTCAAGTAGACATTGTAAAGTACTTTAGTGGATTGTGACCCTTACTCAACTGTGGATTTTTCATTAAATGAAGTGCTGGGTGCAACGCAAAATTAATATCCCACACGAAAGCAAACACTACGCACTATGTGCAAGGAAATAGACTTTGAAATTAATTTAAATCACGCAAACAAGTCTTGGTAGTTGATATGTTAATGGGCTGGTACTGCATTACAGCAGTGAAATTATGTTGATTGTGTAATTACATAATTAGACTCATGGCAAAGATACAAATCAGATGAGAGCATGTTAAGTTCAACAGCGTTATTTATGGAGTTGATGTTAATTTACAAATGAATTGCGTATTATTTTATATTCATTGTCTAGCAAAATCCATTGTTTAGTTGGATATGGAAGGCATAGTTGTAAAATTAAAAAAACTAATATGGTATTTCAAATGCGCTTAGCATTTCGCAACCTTTCATCTTTAAACTTGAAAGTCATCATCATCATTCCCATTTTTACCTATATGCCGCATGTAGATTTTCATGGCGTGGGATGGTGAGCGTACTGTTATCCATGCTGATCATACATCGACACCGTAGTCCACCTCCTACCACTAACCGCCTAGTAACTTGACCGTTGATATTCGGGAGGATGCAGACCTCTCTTTGGTTTTAACGCTTCCAAATGAAGTGCTAGCAGGATTTTCCAGTCTATTCTTTTACGTTATTGACTCCAGCAACTATTTCTTCCTTATATTTTCACCTACATAAATTATAATTTAATAATTCTTAACCTGTTTCGTACTTTTTACAAGTCGAAATGCCAAATTGTCATCTTTTGTGCGTAGCTTTGAAGCTTTTTAATCCCTTTCAACAAAAACTAGCGACTTGTATTGTTGTGAGTGTAAATATTAACTACACCGGACAACCACCCTCGTCCACAATTTCCGCATCCTAAAAATAACAGCACCGTCAAGCAAAATTTCGAAATTTCAACAAACTCGCTTCATATCCGTCAAATCCACAAAGCAACATACATCGCAACAAACAACGCCAACAAAACCCTCAACTTGCATGCATTGCACCACATGCATGCGTGTAAAACTTACCACAAATTAGAATGTGTAATTTATATATAATTGTTTCAAGTTAATTCAAATAAGATTGTTAAATAAACAGTTTCTTATCGTTTGGTTATAATTGGAAAAAAAAACTGTTAATTTCTCCAGCTTTTGCAAATAGAAAATTATAGTTGATTAGTAAATTGTGAAACAGTTTGCGGTTTATTTTTAATTGCAAAAAAATAAAAGAAAGTTGTAATTCATAGGTAACATCAGTTTAAATCTGTAAAACCATAATCTATTGTTTTGTTGAACACAAAACGTCTTTGTTTAATTAGTTCAATTGTGGACTTGGTATCATGACATAAACTCATTATTCACTTTTTATCAATTCGTCAACAGTTGAAATTGAACGTAAGTAGGATGAGTTGTTTATTATAAAACTAACATGAAAATAACACGTTTTTATACTGCAAGTCAAAGGTAATTTATTGATTTACAATAATTGCTAAGAAAATTGCAAATTACACTTTATTGGAGAGTTTGCTTGGAATATCCCGGAACTTACAACACTTGATATAAAGTTAGCTAGAATTTAAAGAAAACTGTAACGTGAGGCAACTTTGAACGATGGTGCGATGTGATCATCTTTATTGTGTTCACGATCAGCTGCACACGTTGTGCAAACGCTTATCAAGGAGAGCTATAGATTACAACCTGCAAATCGTATGATTTATGACTTTTAACACTAATGCGATAACAAATGACTGGTATACATTTAAATCACGCATGCATAAAATTTGCATTCCCCCATTTCAAACCAAATGCCTCATTCTTATTTACAATTTGATTGAATCATCAAATTCGAAATAAATTTTGCATACGAACTACCCAACTCGAATCAAAGTCAATGAATATAACAAATATGATACCTTTGCTTACAAAACCCAAGCTCAGGAATTCAATAACCAATTCAAATTAAACAAACACTACTTATATTGGCTTACCTCGCTGCATATATTCACATGTATTCCACGCCGCCGATTCCAAATGGATTGAAACTAGTGTCCAATAAAAATTTCGTTCCTTTTTAAGATGATTTTAAAACGAAAGGGTAGAATAAACGTAAAAAGATGTTGGCGTCGGTCGGGGTCTTCCAGTGAGTGTATTTCAAGTATTTAGTATGCCTTCATCCGATGAGATTAGTGATCACAGTGACACTTTGCAATTTGTTCGCAAGAGAATAATTCGCATTGCGATCGCACGTTGGTCTCACGCCACCGCTGGCGTGCAACTGATATGATAGAGTCCGGCAGGACACCGCCGACACACGTAGTGAGTGTGCACTTGACAATGCCACTTTACTGCTCTGATTGACTGCCGCCAACAATAGACGACAATCGCGGTGCGTAGCTAGGATTCACGAGTAGAATTGAATTCGCGGTTATTCAATTACATTATTGGGAATTAACGCGTCACCAAAGCATAGCGATACGAACACTGTAGGTGTTCGAATCATCCAGAAGGTCTGAAATTGCTTGTAGATTTGCCGCCTTCACACGGAAGTTTCATCGTCATAGCAATGCACCATGCTCCCACGCATTGATTTAGTTTCTTCATTAAATTCTGTCTGCATTTACTCTATGAAGAGATGAGAAAACTATTGTTGAAAATAGAAAATAAAAGAATCATTTTCTGGAATTATGATTTCTATTATTACTGAATACAAGACTGAGTTTACTATTTTTGCAGAATCTCGACACTTTTAAAATAAAGTATAATGTAGGCAACCCATTCGGCGTTCTTCAGCTTTCTTTTAGTACTTTCAAGCAATTCTCAGAACAAACATCAATTGTAATTTACCAAATTGTAAATTACTATAATTCGAATGTTCTATTGATGGTATCTTCCATATATGATTCAGTAATACCGGTGAAGAACGAAGTATGAGCCAAGGCACAATTCACTCAAATTGCACAATTCATAAACGCGGCCACAGCTGCTGCGCAACTGGTAGTCGAATTTGTCTGCAGTCGTGCAGACGCCTCAAAGTAGAAGCGACACAAAATACCATTTAATTACCGTTTGGTCTGTAAGTGCTGACAATGGCTGCTAACAGCCGACGCAAACAAAAACGCCAAAAATTACACGATATACCTGAAATTATTTCTAATATAATAAGACATGCTCCTGAGACTGAGACTTGGATTTCACTTGATGCCAGACGAACAATGAAGTTGGAAGCCAGAACAGATGAATTTCGGATTATCGCAAGCGTATTTCGTTGCCAAACTTTCGAGAAGAGAGCCCACTTTGATATCTACAACATTGAACGCATCGAGAATCCTCATTTAATGGCAGGATTCGTCTTAAAGCGCCTGGAGTTGAAGACAATGCGACCAAAAAAGAAAGTGGAAACCCGGTATATGTTTCACGCAACAAATCGCGAAGCAACCAATAAGATAGTCGCACATGGGTTCGACTGGAGACTCGCAGGACAAGCGAGGGGCGACAAATGGGGCCATGGGGTTTCTTTTTCCCCATTTTCTGACTTTGCAGCTAAGTTTACAAGGACTAAGAATAAGATTGACTGTATGTTGATGTGCTACATGCTTCAGAGGAATGTCATGATTGGAAGTAAGGGGTTGGAGATACCTGATGATAACTGTGACACTACCAGGAGTACTGATGGGAAGGTATTCGTCAAGTATGAAGACTTCACTGCATATCCAGCTTATCGCATTACTTACAGAAAATATTACAGCAAATAAGTTTCTGTTTGTTTTTAAAACTGTAACATTTGTATAATTAAGGTGTGATACATGTATTCTCTATGATAGAAATACCTTCAAACTGCAACTAGAGGATGCCAAAAAATACCTTAGAATAAAAATAAATTAAAATCGATGATAATTTAATAACTATTGGTTTCAAGGATCTTAAGAACCTTCCTCCTCGTCATTATTATGCATCTTCATGTGTTGTACTAATCCATTTTTCCCATTAAAAGCCATACGGCAAATTGGACACTGTTCCTTGTTTATCTCATGAATTCTACTGTGTCTTAGGAGTTTATCCTTCCTGCTGAATCTTTTATCACACCTAGCGCATTCGAATTGTTTGATACCTGTGTGAGTAGCGCAATGTCTATCCAATTCTCGTTTCCTTAAAAAAGCTTTCCCGCAGATATTGCATCCAAACGGTCGTTCACCATTGTGAAGTCCCATGTGTATATTCAAACTGTCCGTACTCCTGAATTTCTTACTACAAAGCATGCATGGATACCTCAATGTTTTCTCACTATCCTCAACTTCAGTACCCAAACAATTATCTCCCGTACTATCAGCAATATGTTCCGGCACACTAGGAAAATAGTCTGCCGCGTCATCGGTTGTTTTCTCTGGGCTAGAGAAATTGGAATTATTCAGATCCGAATCAACACTAGTGTTGTGAATATCAGGTTCTACACTTAACGGTTCCATCGCGTGATCATTCGAGAAGGGGTCAATGTTAATCACCATGTTTTCAGTACAAGGCCAGTCTGCTTTCTCTTCTTTCGGTTGGATTTCTAGGGGTGCAGGTTCAATATGATTATCATTACTATCCTGTGATAACGCGTAATCTGGCATTCCATATGCACTCATAAAGTTTTCCCGTAGGGTCTGCAGCTCTAACACTGCATCCTTACTATTTTCTTGTGGCAAATGCCGCTTTTGATGGCGCACCAGTTTGTCCTTTCTCATGAAGCTCATGTCACACATATCGCATTTGAACGGCTTCACACCAACATGCAACCCAGCGTGCCTGGTTAACTCCAACTTGGACATAAATGATTGAGGACATGCGTGACACACGAAAGGTTTCTGGCCTTTGTGAATACGGATATGTTTCGAAAGATTTGTGTTCCGAGAGAAACTCTTCGAACAAATCGGGCAAGTATAGGGTTTGATGCCGGTGTGAACAATCGTGTGCTTACGCAAATCTGATCGACGTGCAAAGCTGCGTTCGCATTCAGGACACGTGTAGGGTTTGTCATTCAGATGGGCCATCTTCAAGTGGCTGGAGTACGCGTGACGATCTACGTAGCGTTGCTCGCAGACGGAACAGCGGTAGGGTGTATCAGGATCATGGTCTTCAGTCTCATGACGTGCGCATTCAGTCTTATCCCGGAAGGCTCTATCACAGTATTGGCACATGTGCACGTTCTTATACTCACACGAGTCGATGGTATCCACCGTCTCCAGGTCGCTGGAAAGATGTTCCACTGCAAGAGGAGTAGATGATGATGGATTACCAGATTCAGATTCACAGTCAGATTCATAATCCATTGTGTTAGGATCTACAACCATTACAACACTGTTCTCTGCACTAGTTTTACTTGTTGATTGTAGGTTTTTGGAAAAACTCGTAATTTGACGAAGGGTTGCATCTGACACAAAACATTGCTGTCTGAATTCCAAGCAAAATTCAATCTTGTAAAGGCAACGATGACATATAGAATTAGGTAGACCATCTCCAGAGGTTATCTGAAAGAAGTTACACCTTGGTAATTTGAATTCTGTGAATATAGAGTTGCCTATATTATTTTTGCAATAAATGTCGATGTTTAAGGTTAAATATGCATAAACGCAATGAACCGAATTAACCGAATCAACCAGCATTCACTGCAATTTGAAAAATATATTTAGCAGCATCGTTTAAAATTACCTCCAATGCCGTGCAGTCCATGATTTTCTTATAAATGCTCCGATCCTTTCCTTGAATATGGTTGAAGATTCCAAGCATGTAGCCGTCGCGCTGCATGCACAGCCGACAAATTGTTGTGTAACTCGCCCATTCTTCAGCACCGCTCATGTTCCACTAGGAAGTCCCCGAGATTGTTATATAGTCGGCCAGCCGAATTCCAGGTGTGTACAGGGAGTAAATTGTGACTGTACGTCAATTGAAAATCACCATTCGCCCACGGCAACGTACACCAAATGTTTGCACTAGTGCTACGATTAATTGGCGTGCGCGATTGGAGTTGCTTGCAAATCATTAGTTGCGGTACCCAGCTAATAATGTGTTGTGCAGTGGGAATGGTGATGCAAAAGGGGCGCTGTCTTTACACCAAACGGGATGCCGCCGGACTGCACGGCGCGAAGGCTCTAAAAGCCAGCGGACGGCAAACACCGGTCGACGGGGTCGTCGACGTCAGGCTTGCGCGTGGCCCCCTTTTGCGGCATACTACACAAGTCTCGCAGCGACACACACACATACATATATAGGTGTTTAATCTCTGGCAATTGGAACAGATTCATACAGTCCGCAAAGAATGATGAACTAACAATGTTAATAAGGAAATTACTTTATCAACACAGTTAAAGATGAATCAATTAATTCTGTTATGCCAAGTAATATAAAATGTAAGCGGGGCGAAAATTTGGAGAAGTTGCAGACGCTGCCTAGGAGTAAGTATTTAGTGGTTAGAATCATCAAGTACCAATAAACCGGTATAATGAAAAAAGGAAATTACTTACGAATCGCCTGTGGAATATATTAAATGCAGATGGGCGAACATGACTCCAACGGTATCTCAAAGCGGAAAAAGTTTTAGCTACAATTCGCACTTTAATGAATATAAAATTGTAAATCTTATCAAATACCGCTTTCATTTGTTCTAAACTGAAACAGCGCCTGTTGCGCGGTGCAAGTTTATTCTGGTACTGCTAGCGTCCTCTGGTACTTAATTGTACAACTTTTCACAAATGATCTGTTATGTTATCAGTTTGGTTTTGAACTAAACAATTTTAAATAATAAATCATAATAAATGATTTAAATATTTATTTATTTATAACTTTCACAAGTTCTAGGTTTTCAAAATGATATTCTTTGCTAGCCCCGAAACTGTTGCTTTTGTTGTTGTCGGGAATCATAAATTGGGTTGTAACTAGGTGCACAACCAGTAACATTTTCAACCCCATCACATGTATTTGTGAATTCATTGAAAGCTTGCCCTTCGCCGCAGTTGTAAAGTCTTGGATTGCCTTCAATGCAAATAAAATAACGTTGGCAATCAGAAGGAGACCTGAAAAAACGATATTCTTCTCCAAAGCCAAAGTATCCTTTAGCTGGGGGTGGGCATGAGAAACCCAGATAGGCGGAAGCGTCGCAATCAGATACTTGATCAGGCCAGTCGCATCTGTAGGTGGCTTCATTAAAGGCTAAACCCTCAGGGCAGTCGAAAGTGTAACTACGGCCAGCAGCGCAGTTTCTGAATTTACCGCAGTTTGCAGCATCTCCCAGTTTGTAGTAGCCGTATTGATGAGGACAGTCTTCAGTTGGTTGAGCGGGTTCTGAAAGTAAACAAGGATAATACGATGAATATACTGAACACCCTTTACTCCCCTAAAAACAGGACTTAAAACCCAAAAATATATCGATTGGTTATGTTTCTAGCTTGAAGTTCCAGCGGAAAATTCAAATTGTTGCATACGTGGCACATTTGTTTTACGATGAAACACACAAATATGTCTTAACGTCAAGTATCGATTACACTGGTACATTGCTCCAAATAATTTTACTCTATGCTTTTTATTAAATAATTGATTCTCGTAGGCACTTACGTATTGAAGTACGTCCTGTACAATCAACATCAATTGGATACTGACATGGATATCCTCCATTAGGCTTAAAAAGTAAACCATCTGGGCATAATTTTTCCTCCCCTATTCCATTTCGACACTCGATATACCTACAACCAGCAATAAAACAATGCCAACAGTTGTTCACTCCTCATTTATTGTTAATACCCATCACAACTTCCGGTTGGGAAAGTACCATTCTGTTCTGGACATGGTACACCTACACCACCGCCGAAAGGTGTCACTGGAGTCTCATTTTTGTTGTAGTTCTGTTGGTTGCCTCCAAATCGCTGACAAAGCGCTGTAAGTTATTATCAATTAATAGATAGCATTGCTAGTTGAAGGAAAAGCAATGTTAATAGATTCGATATTGTCAATAGTAATTGTGGTCTTATGTTCTAGTAAGAAATACATGTGGACCTTGACAATTATGACTCTGGAATTCTCCATCAAAGTGTCATTCTAATGGTGATGTGAAACAATTAGTATTTCATCAATACACCACTTTTTTCGCGCAACATCCAAACATCACTGCGGTTTATATAATAACCAAGGATCAACAAAGAACACACTTTCACTACCTGGACACCAAGTAGTAACACGACGCATCTTCATATTGTCTTCATCTTCGTGCCGTTAATAAGTCGAATCGATTCGAAATGTTACGCCTTGACATTTTCGAAACTTGTATCTTTCGGAATGTGATAGACTAAGGCAGGTTGAAATGTTGAGTTCTTTTTGCACCTGGTTTGCTTATTGAATGCGCTATATTTGTGAGTTGCACATAAATAATAGTAGACATAAAGAGGACTTTAAGAATACTCTTTTGAAGTAAGTTGTTTATTTACAATTTCAGAAATGTTTTTCAAGAAGTGTGCTGCTTAATTGTATGCACCTGTTAATTACTGATTGTCAATTGTATGATTTAAGGCCGATTGAAACATTGTAAATACAGTGTTTAGTTGAAATTTACTTTGCTCTTAATTACTAACCACCTTGCTTTGGCAATTTATGTATTATTGCCAATTAAACGTCAGTCAAGTGAAGTAGAAGTTCACTCTGCGTTTAACTCATTAAGCTGAGCGTGTTTTGTGTAGTGTTCTTTGCTAATCTGTTTTTATGATGTTTTGTTCTAATGTTATACTATATTAGGGTTTTTGTGAAGCTTATTGAATAGCAGATGTACTTACAAATGGTAATTAGAGTGGCGAAGGCAATTGGAACACGCAGTCCTTTCATGTTGAGATGATGTATTTTTTGGGAAATAGTTGCAGCACCTTTATTGGATTGCGTCTTAATTGTTTCAAGGCGCGTGGAGCGCGAATGAGCGTCTTCGCGATGAATCCCAGCGTCATATACTTGATTGAGGATCTAGTGAATCAATGAATTTAGCGAGGATTAAATCCAAGGACGACTTCACGAATTCATAGACATGCGGCGGCATTATGTCAGATGGTGTGACGCACAAAGAAAAACCGCATGCGTTTCGCAATAGCAGCAGTAAGGAACTCAAAGTTCTGACTAATTTCTGCGTTTGTCACGCCTGCCGACGAAGAATAGCAGTAGAAGAGAATAAAATACGATCTTTGAAAAGTCGAATGCTAATGATGGAAAAGACAATGTGCTATTTGCATGTGAGTTGTTGCTCAAATTGATCGAAAATGATGCCGACGGAGCGAAGAACGCGACTCACCAACTAACTTATGCAATTCGAATGCCTGTAGGCCTTTTGTCGCTTTGTGCATTAACATCTTCAACCTGCAGATGGTTGCGGATGATTTTACACGCACGTGTGGATGGATTCCAGCTCGGTTTCACTTTGTAAAGGCGTGCCATAGTCAAACACGGAAGACAAATGAAGAGAAAAAATCATCACCATTTAAATCTTCGTCCAAACATCTAAAAATACTTGCATCGTGTCGCTCTGACGAGAAAGAGTCACGTTTCGCATTTGTCTAATAATGTATTTCTTGCAGGATAAAAATCATTCTGTTTGCACAGTCATAAAATATGAAAACAGCCGGACGTTGAGAATCTGCTTCCCATATGAGATCCGTCGGTTTTGTCAAGAAACCTGCTTTTCCACCCTTCCCCTGCTACTGGCGCACTCACTGTGTCTGCAGCAAAGAAATGGAATGGAAACGATGGCGCTTTCAAAGGGATGTATTCGGTTCCACCTGAATTCAGATTGCAACGCAAACAAACATATCGACAAACACCGACTGAATAAATATTGTTGCCATGGCGCAGCAAAGGATAGCTTTTCTCTGCTTTGGGTACTGTTTTCAACGAATGGAACATAAAAATTGAAATAGTGTCCAGCTGACACATGATTGACTACGGAGAATGGTAGATGTAGGGCATTGAATTGTCGATTACCGTGGGAAGTTTTACATCAATAAATGTGTTCTGTTTTGTGCGTCCGTTGTTTGGTGGATTTGATGTCGTTTAAATCATCAATAAGTAACGTAATACATCGATAATGTAATGTCAAATCTTCATTTTAAATCTATGGCATTATTAAATGGCTGGAAATCAATTAACTGCAGTTTTGAATAATTGATTGGAACCGATAAAAATGGTCAATCATTATTAATGCACTACTAAAATTGCTTCAAATTTAAAATATGTTAAATTGTCATGACAATATTTGCTTAGTGATAAACTAAGTTCCAACTGAATTGCAATGAAAGCAAGTCATAAACTCGATTTCCTTATCTACAATTCCTTAAACACCTCGCTATTGTTAAACAATCAATGAAATTATCTCCACATTATTGATAGAGACTAGTGAAAATTTTTAACACAACAAATAAATATCGAGTAGAAAAGTGTACGACACTGTAGACAAAAGCGACATTCCAACTAATGACTTATGCTATTTGCAAAATGACTTTATTCAACGCATTTATTTCGCACTTGTCGCAAAGTAAAGCATAGAGCAGTCAAAGTAATGCATCTATTTTTGGCAATTGGCGTACAATATGATATAGCTTCTCTTCACTCTTATAAAATGCTACATGCCGCCTCCCAATCGCACAGTTTCACTTTACATTGAATTCAAAATATGCAATTTTCTTGTTTAATTCATTCTAGGTATATATAACAGTACAAAAATTAATATACTCTCATATTTTGCATATCTCATATCATCTTATATCCTGTTTCATTATATATTTTGTTCTCTTACAACTTATACCTTTACTCGCCTCATAATTTCATACATTAGACAATGTGAGTTTAATTTATTTACGAATTTGGAACGTGTAAATATTATGACATTGTCAAATTTAGCCGAGGATGGTTCACGTATGGTTTAGGCAATGATATTAATATTGAAGGTAGATGAAATGTACATGTTTCGTTTTTCTTTTTTTTTTTTTGTTACTGCATTGATGCACACGTTCGGCATCTTGCCGTTTTTCGGTTGCGTTTAACGATAACACTATAATTCACCACGTGAATAAGGCACATCAATGATTAAACAAATGTCTAGAGAGTTAAGTGGATATATAAATGCATCTACGTAAGTACAACTGGAGAGCAAGAACAAAATTCCAGTCACAAGTAATATTGGATTGTTATCGTAACTATTCGATTTTATGGCTTGTGAAAATCAATAACAACTCTTAAACCCAGAGCAATGTATATAATATAAATGTCAAACTATTATATGAAATGACTGAAGTATTAGTGTACTAATATATTGTACAGTGTGAACTTTTCCGACCAGAGCTTTTGACACACCGTGACTGTGTCTGAAAGCCGAATTATCGTGCATAGCCTTGAAACAAATTCATTCCAGCTGCACAATAAAGCTCGCATAAAAGGACACATCCATAGTGCAAACTAGACGTATCCGTTCCTGTTCTGTCCCAGGTTGTGTTACCATTCCCAGCCAGCTTCCAGAACATGACGAGTGTAAAGTTGTCCCTGTCGCTGTCCACGCGACTTATGCAAGTATCACAAGTGTCAAGCGTTCGGACATTCGCCGATGCATAATTTACACGCATAATTACATCCTAGGTCGTTGTAATTTAAAATGCAGCATAGAATTCAAGTTTTCCCACCTCATCAATTATTCGCGCACCTACAATGCCCCGCGCAGTCCACAAATATGCGACCAAATGGTTGCTTTCCATCGAGATGGAAATCTACAACACATTCGTAGAAATTAAACAAAGCACAATCCATTCTGAAGGAATCTCTTTCCCATGAATACGTCTTATTTAGTTCAATGCAAACCGACGTAATTACGTGTTAACAATACATAGCCATTTCTGGATTCTCCATGTAATCAGCACCGATTGTGATTTGTTGCAATAAATTATAAACCAATTGATTGTCAAGCGTGCATTTTAAATTGATGCAAGTAGCTCGCGCACAAAATAACGTCGCACACGAATTAACTCAAAGCGATAAAGGCGATTGAAGCAAAAGTGATGTGATCAAAGTGACTGAGCGTGTTGTACCTAACACTTTGACAGTAGTAGTTATTTACAAAATATAAATAAGTAGCATTTACAGTAGAGTGAATTAGGATTATAGTGTAAAATGTCTTTGAGCAAACGATATGTAGTCGAACATAAATTATTTCCACCATAACTAAAACAAAATTTAAAACTAAACTATGAACTAATCACAAAAACGAAGACAACAAAAATATTAGCAAGTTGAAATATCTTTTTTGTTTGTTTGTTTTTTTTTACAGAAACATCACAGCAAAGGTTTATCTTTCCTGCAAATATTTACAATCCACACTTTCCACTCTACTGTCTTTTCTGAGTCGATGACGGAACTGAAAACTACCTAAACAGTACAGCCTTTTTTCACGCCATAAATGACCTTCAACTCTGGGAAGATGATCTTCCGGATGAGTTGGTTGGTTTTAGTTGCAAGTGCCGCACGCTTTGGGTCTTTTTTAAAGATTTTTATACCCGGTTTATGGACGAGAAACGCATTGTCTAGAATCAGGAATTCGTAGTCCAATACGCAGAGTGCATAGCCCTGAAAACAAAGAAAACTTCTATTAAACACTTGTATGCGAATCGAATTTAGTATATGAAATCAGCCATTGAAATTTTCTGCTTTACATGTACTAGAAATTATCAAGTAGGTCTAACTTAATTGATCGGATTCGATAGTTTACAACAAAAGAGAACCAATAGCAACCGCTTGAACTTCATTGATAACGTGCATCCTTGCTCCGAATTAAGTTGCAAACTTGTTCTTTATGTAACAATTGTTAAACCTCCAGCAATGCAAATAATATAGAACATAATGCAGATTTAGTTACCTCACAATTCACAATCAAACTTTTAAATAAGCAATGCAGGTCCCCAAGGAACGCAAATTCTATGTTTACAACCCTCCTACCTGAAAACTTATTTCTTCAGTAGTAAATTTTATAAATTCTCTACTTGCACTGATAAATAGTTTCAATAACAATTAATCTTTCACTTTATTAACCGGTCGTATTATTTCACAATGTTCTCATTAGTTCTGGATTCGATTTATGTCGCGTCGGAGACAAGCTACGTTTAATTGGCGCGAGCAAGAGGGAAGTGAGATGGGCGAGTTAATTGTCTTGTTCGGCGTTGAGCCTCGGTGATATTTCACTGACATTTCCCGCCCTGGTTCTTCATTTGCCCGGCACCGCCACCGCGAAATAAACCGCTGCACAAAGAACGCGAAGGCGGCGTATCGAGGACACAAATAAAAATAAATCTTTGCTGTTTGATTGTCGTCGCTTTTACGCCAGCACCGCAATGACGTCCTTGTGGAGCC
>JAODGC010000002.1:285093-297531 GCA_027574925.1 Ecitoglossa quadriceps | reverse complement strand
GGGTAAACCATAGAAAGTATATGCCACGTTTGATTGTCATCTGAGCAAAGAGATTGAAGATATTAGAAATCTTAGGCTAATTTTGGAGCAAACAATTCTCTCGAAAGACGATTGAAAAATGCACTGCATCTTTCGTATTAAATAGTGAAATGAAGCAGTCAGTATAAATCGCAGCAGTCTAAATAATTTAACAAAAATTAGTCTGTAATTTTTGCAGCCGTCGTATTTTCCGCATCCGCAATTACTAATACGCTGTGTGTAAATTAGAGAAGAATGAGAGTATATTAGCATTTTTTATGGACCATCTGGCGATGCTTCTTTTGCTACATCCATGCGATGCATCCGTGAACTGCACATTACGGTGATATTTTATGGATGAGCCCGACTTGCGACGGCGGCGAGAAGCGTGATGCAATATGCAACGATATACTCTTACTTGTTCGCTCTCTATCGAATTGAGAGTTATTACCTTTTACGTTCTCGTTTTCCGTAATTTTATTAAGTGCTAAAACTTGGTTTAAATTTGCTTCGATTGAAAATAAACATGTTCATGATGAACATGGGGCTTAGATTTTATTAAATTTGAAAATCACCATGAATAGATAACACCAGTGAGTGAAATAACAGAATAGTTAAAATTTAACATGAATGAAGATGAAAAATGCATAGTTATATGTAAAGATGCTTATAGGTTGCAATGTACACAGTGCACTTGAATGGATTATGTTGTAAGTACAGTACAACGCAAAACTTTAGAGATTACCGTAAACTGAAAAAATCACCCCAAAGAAACTCAACAATATTTTACGTCGAATCAACTTGTATTTCCATATAAATCAATCTGCAAGTACAGCAAATTTAATTATCCTAAAAGGATTACAAACAAATGCGTCGACAGTGTTTTTATAGACAAGCCAGTAATAGCCGGTAATTCTGCTAAAAAGTGCTAAAAGATTGCGAGAAAGTTTACAGTTGACAAGCAACAACTTTTGTAAATAGCAGTAAAATTCAATAAACTCCATCACGACTAGATTTACTTGTACCTTCAATCACTAAGTGAGGTTTTTAACAAGTGGCACCAGTCACAATTTCGCATCTCTGCTCTAATTAAATTAACATGCTTTCAACATGAATCAAATTATTATGATCCTCAATTTGAACTGCGAACTGAACATTGGAGTGTTCAGGAATTACTTTAAACCAGTTCAATACTATTCCAATCAATATCCAATCTTCTCTTCAGCAAATCTTGCAGTGAACGATAAATAACGAGCTGGTTGGTGATTTCTCTGTATGGATACGATGTAAATATTCAAATTGCATCTTAAATGTCGCTGGGTAATTTATATGATTTCTAGAAGAAAGCAGCAGACTATAGCGGCGATGCCAATCGGGGTGTAATTAATATCCGATGGGAAACAACAAAAGTAAAACGTGTACTCACGCCTTCTATTTATAGTTGCAGATTACTATTTATTTGCTTACTCAGTACCCCGAGGACGCCTCTTACCATCGGCACGCGTCGTCCGTTTATATTTCAAAGGCGATTACAAATAGCGCCAGCGTAACAGGTTAATGAAAGTTATAAATACTCATCGGGTGCTCATTAATCGTATTGGCGAGTGCCCGCAGGAATTATGAGCTTCTGCAGCTTCCAGTTTGTACCATTAGCACGCGTTACCCTGATTATACGCAAAAGGAGCAGCAAATCGCCGATCAGATAAATCCTACTGCAGCCTCCACGGCACATGCAATTTGTGTTGCCTACATCGTGGTAAACAGAAACTTTGTTTCAACTTGCGTCCGCTTGTTTTACGTTTCCCTCACACATGATTGCGAGATTCCAGTTGACGTAGGATTGATTTGCACGCACGCATTGCATTATGTAAATTGATTCATAATAATTAATCATTGGCTTAACGGCTTGATTTGGGAGCGGAAGGCAGGTGAAAGGATTTGCTTGCGGCTGTTTACAAACACGGTGTGTGGGTGAAACGACGTTAACCGTAAACCCAAATCCAGAGTAATTTCACCGTAGTGCAATACCTCATGTTTCAATGTCCATAAAATGCGTTGATACCGAGCAATGGCTGTATGTTAATGATAATTAAAGCACGCAAGATTAAAAAGGGATAAATGTAGCAATGGATTAAAAATCGACACTGCATTAAAATTGATGATAAAGCTGCGTGCGTGGTATTTCAAAGACAATTAAAGTCATGGAATGTCTGATCCTTATTATTCACAGCCACTCAAATCACCATGACATACTGCTGTTGTTTTCGCATTTTAGTACAACACTAAGTAGATAAGAAACTGTTTGGAGTGTTTTATTGTAATTGGAATGGCCTGGCATCAAACGAGGAAAATGGTCACGCGCAAAACTGTTAACTGTCAATGTCGTGTTGGTGCGTTTGAAGTCCCTAAAAAAGAATCGCATTTATCACATTTGGCGACTAGTCCTGATATTAACGATCCTCGGTTCTTTGCGAGGACTAATCTCGACTACTTGCAATTTCCTCATCGGTGCGCATCATAAGCCGCTTTCTTCGTTGTGAGCCACGCAAATTGCAGTCGACTATAAAACTAAACCGAAGCGCTGCCATGTCGCTTTGGGCAAGCAATTTGCCTTACACGGGAAAATTCCAATCAAATGTGAAATTCTCCTTCAACTTCAATCCAGATTATTGCTATGCTAGAATGAAAATATTAATTGTATAGCATATTATTAATACAATCGGAGATTATAAAATATTGATGGAATCAAATTGAAGGAAAGTAAAGTAACAACGTAATTTCCCTTTCATTGAAAAAAAATTAATTCTTGACAACAAAATCGACTACTTGGTGTATTCTATTCGCACCTTGTTGTTTGAAGTGAAAACCCTTTTCTCGTTGAGATTTGTTTGTACGGGCAAAGATCATGTTCTTCTTAAATCTGCTCTGCTCCTAGGAAACTTTCCAACTTTGATTGTCACCCTCCTGAGTAATGCTTTTAGAGTAGAAGATCTCATTAGTCATTCAATTTAAGAATATAATCCACTCATTTCCACTTAACATATTTCATATAAATTCGTTTACTTATTCAGTTCATACAAGCTTGTATTGTGTGTCAGTTGAATTTAATGTTCTTCCACCAAAAACCTTCTGCTTCACCCTCCTATAACATGTACTCAATTAACTTGTATCACCATCAAAGAAAGTAATATCCCAGTGGATCAATAACGATGTAATTTACATGAAATAAATTTTAGTTGCCATGGAAAATCAACAAGCGTGCTTACTTTAATTTCATAAAATTTCCCCAGCGCACTTCATTTCATAACGATATACATAGCAAATGTAGATGCCTGAAATAGTTACAACTGCACGACAATGTACGAACAAGTAAATACCTTGTGCACTTGGTTAATTTATAACTGCTGGCATGCTCAGGTATGTCATTAATTAATAGCTGAGAGCGCAAAACCAGGCAGATACGGAAGGTGGCCGCGGAATAATTACGACAATTAGAAAATTATTGTCAGTATATGCACATTCCGCATGGCATTTAGTACGTGAAAATGGAGCAATTTTCACTTAAGAGTGGAAAGAAGTAGCAAATAGAAGTGTAAATACGCTTGCTTTCAATTTAGCGCAAAACATCCTTCAATTTTAATTGAATTAAATTGCATTCAAGTTTGTTTGCTTGCTCAGAAATTATAACCGTTCTCAATGATTGCGCTTGTTTGTTATCTAACCCCAAGACTTTCACCCCAAAGTTTGTATTTTCTTCTCGACAACAAACAAATGAAGTGATACAGTTACGCGTTTTGCGACAACAAAAGAATTTCGTGGGTATTAACCTTCAAAAAATTCTAACCTAACCTAAGATATGAGCATTTCGATCATAACAGTGGCCTATGATGACTGAAAATTGATGCAAAAAGAGACTAATTGCAATCGCAAGCACTTCATGTAAAATGCTGATATCCTAATTGAGTAATTTCCGTGTCTGCTTTATGAGTTGTCAATTAAAAAAGTTTTAAATCAGGCCAACCAACCAACCCCGCGCCTCGATTGCTCTGAAACGAAATGCGCATGGATCAGAACATTGCATGAGTCGTTTTGTGCAAAGCCAATTTCATAGAATATTCCATTGCAATAACACGATCCATGACGCTCACAGCAGCTCCTGCATGGCGTATCGGCAAACAAATTCCATCGATATATCCCACTGGAATTGAATGAGAATGATACGCGCTCCTCGATTGCGTGCGAATATGACAAACACAAGGCATTCAAGCGTGATGTGTGCGTCGGTAATATAATTCGACTTCAAGTGAATGCCATTAAATCAAAATCTAATCAAATTTGATGTGAAGAGACAAATCGCAACATATGCTGGCGAAAAATAAAATATTAATTTCATCAAAACGTAGGCGAGGAATGTAATTTATATGAATTGTAAATCAACATCCAATATTTACTCAAAGGACTTTTCCGAGCGGACATTTATTCTAACAATAAAATAATATTAGTTTTAAATTGGTTGACATAAACGCCAAGTGGTTGAAGATTTATGCATTTTTCATATTGATTTTTACCATAACATCCTTTCTTCTCCTATCAATAAAGAGAAATTCCATTTATAATTAACAAAACTGAATGTACGCTAATTTTCGCTTATTCAATTAATTCTTAATAAATATACTACTACTATCCTGAAATCTCTTCCACGGTATGTATGAAATGTTGTATCACACCTTATTCAACTAATTAAATTTGTATAAATTGATTTGAATATTAAAGCATTAATAAAAGTGAATTAACATTATCTATCTCCAGATATCATCCGAATGTATCTATCAACCCCACCACCTTCCCCAGTATATCAAAATATAATCCCTCGTTTTTACAGAATAATTTTCTAACAAACGCATTCCTCTTCTTGGCCATAGCTTGTATCGATTTTAAGAACAAAAAGCAAACAACCCTTGTATGGCAAGCGTAGTCATGTATCTATGCAGTGACATTATTAAATCAATAGGCCTCTAATATGCAGTTTTGCAAATGCAAGTTCGAAATGCATATGCGCACGCCGCACAAGCAAAATTAATTTCACATGTTACCCAACCACCAACGTAATTTCTTGTGCGTGCGGTGTGCGCAAGAAAATATGCAAACGACTTCGGAGAATCTGAACGTGAACAGTGTCACGTGTCGCAAACACAATTAACATCCCTTTTGTTAATCAAAAATCATTGATGCGTGCACATGGCAGAAAAAGTGAAGATATGGCAGAATCATTTCTAAGATTGGTTTCTTTCTGGACAGCGCAGTCTTATGATTAATTCTAGAGGGAGACCGGATACTCCGGAACCGGAAACCACAATCCATCCAAGAAATCAAAAGGCCACGTCGAATACACTTGGGGAAATAGAGGCATCTATGATCTCCGCATGAGATCCTGCCTGAAGAGTTTACTTGTTTCAGGATGGAATGTTGGTTAGATTAAAGAATGTGTATTTTATCTGCTTGTTTGAATCAAGATCAAACTACAAGTATGCCTTTAGCTTTTATCGACGGCAAGTCATTAAATCGAAAATGTATTTGTAAAAACCACCGTGTGTACTTGATTTAACTGAACTTGATCCACAGCTTAAATGCCAAAACTAGGAAAGCAAATTAATTTTTATTTAGCGCCACATAGCGGCAAAAATCTTCAACCGAATGAAAAACAACCAAATAAAAAGTTGTAATCATGGTGAGGTTGTCGTGCAAAGATCCAAAGGCGTAATTTTGTTGGCAAAATAAATCGAGAGAAACGTGCAAAAACAGGGTGTTTTTGACTACATGCAGCAGTTAAATCTTTAATCTCCTGCATGAAAATGAAGCGGATGGGTCGTAAATTATCGAGCAGAAACATAAATTATCCCAAGACTGCATGAAGTACGTTAATCTTGCTTACAACTTGCAGTAGTCAAAGTCACCTATCCAGAGATAAAGACTCTTCTGAAGGGTATGAATTGCACATGAGGTGATTCACCATCATTTCTCAATGAATCCGAATCTCTCCTCCTTTGAGGCAGATCTTCTGATGGGGCAAACGCTTATCCAGTGAGATCCCGGCGAACAATAATCAAAAATAATTGGCCCTTGGCCAAAAACAAGTCCGACATTGAGACGCCAAATATCCACTTGGTTTTTATGTATTCTTGGTAAGGAATAATTCCGTGCTCACTCACCTCTTTTGGCACATGTCTGGTGCTGAAGTAGACGTGGAACGTGACGAACTCCTTCACCAGCGGCGATGTGCAATCTCGCAGATGTGCGATTGACTCCATCGTCGGTTTGAAATCGGTGCCGGGAGCATGCAGAGCAATGCTCAATGGGCCACGCCACCGCTCGATCAACGGCACCAGGTTGTCCATAAAGGTATAGTCCGCGTGCGTCGTGTACGTGACGCTCTCGTGACACCCGAACGTCCGCGAGGCACGCACATAATTATACAGCACCCAATAATCACCACGTTGCTGTGTTTTAGCCACCACTGGCCTGTCCACACATTTAGTATGCTCCCTCACCAAGTCAAACACGGTCTTCTTAGGTTCCTCCTCGCTCCTCGTCTTCCCTGCTTCCTTAGGCTCTACCTCATTCTCCTTCGGGTCCTGTAGGTCTAACTTAGCCTCACTAATATCACCACCCTCTTCCTCGACCTTCCTCAGCCTTTGCTGCACCACTTGGATGACTGAAGCCGGAGAAGACTCCTCGGCCGTGGGAGGTAGTTTTAATTCCGCTGGCTCCACGATCTCCACAACGGATTGTGGCTCGAGAGCGGCGAGGTTCCTGCCGGATTGTTGCAACTCGCGAATGAAGCTCGACGTCGGCCGGCTGGAGATGAACATGATGAGCAGGTACATGAAGAGCGCCGCCACGACAAACTTCAGCACCAAATTGCGCCTGCTTGAAATAAGTGTGATGCTCATTTTGATTGGGGTAGCCTTGGTTTCCGTATGTGGCCTGTAAAATAAAGAAGTCTAGCGTCCTGGACTACGATAGCGTCCAACGGTGGACTTGGCTGCGGTGTAATTGGAATTTTTAGTGAATTTTCTACGGCCCGGCGGTCGGACTTGGTGGAGATAACAAGCGTGCCGGCAATAGCGCCACATCACAGAAGAGCGAAGGAGTGCTCAGCAGGGCGGCAAACGACGGATGACATTCCATTCCTCGGTAGCGGGGTGCAGAGATAGTAGTGGCTTCATTTTTCTTCTGCCTGGAAAGCAAATTAATCTTATCGTAATTTCCTAATAACGTTAACCATTGAGATAATAACAACGTACTAACAGAATGAATATATTTTCAAATTTCAAGAGTTAGAGATAGAGAAATTGCAAGTTTAATAGGAGTTAGGTTCTTGTGGCAACCTGTATCAAGGTTTTATTAGGCGCGGAATGCGGGTGCCTTAAATAGCATTAATGCGCAATTAAGGATGCAGGAATCATGAGCTTGAAATACTCCAAACGCGTTCGGCTCGTCGGCGTAGACAGGAATTGTCTTGGGACTCATGTGCGTGTGCAAACTTGGTAGACCTCTGAGAAAACGTCAAAGACGAACTTTAAATGTCCGTACGTTTGCGCCATGCGCTTAGGAATACATTTTCTCATATACGTCCAATACGAAACAGGGTTTGAATGAACACAATTACAAAATCCTATTGGAAAGTCTTCAAAAATTGCAAATTTAACTTTGCAAATGCAAGTGGGGCATGTTAAAACTCATTTTAAATTATGAATAAATCAGAATATATTTATAACTTGAAATGTCTTTAGACATGATTTTAATGTCACTTCTTCCTTCCTATCGTTCCTGTAATAAATTCAACAACACAAAGTACCAATTGCTCGCAAAACATGTTGACAGAATAACTAAAAACTGCTTAAATATTCCATGCTGGCTTCTTCGACTTTAAATGCTCGTTTTACTTAAAAGAATTGAATGAGCCTAACTAACAAATGTCTGTATTTGACATCCATTCGTTTTTTTGTAAATCCCGAATGTTATTTCACTCTCATCTAAAGTTCCAGCTTCCATTATTCTCTAGATTCCATTAAATATTAACCCAAATAAAACGAAATCAATTCCTCTAGACATTGTCAAATCCTCAACATTCCTGCTGATGTTAGATCCGTTCCATTTTTAGCCGCAGTAAGATTTCCCGACAAAAAACTATGGCTGACACAACGTCGAAAATACAGACGTCTGTCGACTAACAGATGATAGTCGGTCGCATCGGCATAGAAATGAATTCATAATGAATTCGTGTCAACGTTGGGTGCGAGAATGAAGCTCAGGAAAGCGAAACTCAACGAAGAAGACAGATGCGATTCACTGACGCTACCCGACACATTCATTCATCATTCATTGCTTTCAATGCGATGCACAGTGACATAGTCAGTGTCTATCAGCAGATGAGAAAAAATGAGTCCCTTAACAACGTTCTCTGCGTGCACTTTGCTCCTTGGCTTATTAATTCATCACCACTGGCAGCAAAAATGTATTTCTCATCAAGTTACAATTTGCTAACAACTCTTCGTTATTCTAATGTGATCATCATTTTTATGAATCAACATGTTTGCACACAAAATGAGTAAACATGCCAATCAATTACCATCAGCAGCAGAAACTGCGGGAAAAAGCCGAAACATTATACTTTCAGATGCCATCGTGACTCGGCGACATTGAAACTCGATGACGTGCAAGGAATAAAACATATTTCAATACAAATTTACCGCCATTACAATATTATTTATAAGTGATTAACTGTGAAATTGGCGAATCATTGCTTAGAATTTACGATGTGCTCATCTATAAAACATCCGCACTTAATCGTTCGTCATTGTTAGCAGTCATGCGCACTAATAACAAATTCGATAATACGCCGGTAATTAATTAACTGCTGATTAAATCAATATAATGTTCAATGCTACGATTGAAGTAAAGGAACAACATATAAAAGAGATCTCATCTCATTTAGACTTAAATCACGAAATGCAATGCAACAGTAGCAAACTATCTTTTATAGAAGCTGATATTTCTAGTATCAATTGTGGATATTTTGCCATTTTTCTTCATCAAGTAAATATGCACAATGTAATTGATCAATCAGGTTTACTTGGACACAAAGCTGTGAATTAAAAGCTAAAAGTAAGCTACGAATAGGTCCCAGGTCATAGTGTAAGAGTGTAATAATAGAATCAATATAATGCGTTGAATTTGAGCAATTTGCAAATGATGATAATAGCGTGGAGCGTGCTTGGCAGGTTACCAACATCAGCGCACACAAGCTGGAAGTTGGAGGTGGCTGAAATAGTTTCTGATGCAGACCGAGTTAGAGAAGAGTTAATGGAGAAGATCCTTGGGTGGACACGGTATTGATGTCAATTTAGTGATGTAATTGTAATGCATCATGGACATTGCGACGGTTGGAGGTGAATCAGATTATTTATTTAATGTCTCCATTAGGTTGTTATTGTTTATTAGGTCAATTTTAAGGCATAAATTGTAATGGATCTAATTTATTTCATTGCAACTTGAAGTAGGACTGAAGTGGTAGTAACATTTGTATAACAATATCGCATCAAAAATCACACCGTATGAATCTGAAATCAACCAAACATCAACATTCATCCAGCACAGTGCAACGGAAACCAAATTTGCATTAATGACTTACAAATTGGATTCTTTTCGCCTCAAGCTTTTTACCGGAGGCTTTGAAGTGCGTGCACGAACCTCTTGTAACCGATTGTTCCCCGCATTTTTTAAATCACTCCACGGCCCATTCAGCTCTCATTTGCATCAACGCGAACTCAACCTTCGACCGCGCATTGTTCACACTCAATGTGCCCTGGCAGGCACCAAGTGTGTAATGGGTTTATTCCGTCTCCATACGCACATGCTGATCGCCCATAATAACGTATTAATTAATTTTCGCACGGCTGCCATGCGACCTTGAATCGGATCACGATGAGCGACTGTTGCGATTGCCGATGACCCACATCCAAGCGCCGCCGCGCGAAGGCAGTAATAGGAGTGCGAATTGATTTTCACTGTGGAAATTGCATTGCTAAAAGGAAGACACTTGACTTTCTTCCGGAGCGCTGATGTAGACTACGCAGGAAGCAGCGAATATTAGAAAGGAATTGGATGAAAAGCCTGTGATGAATAAGATTGCAGTTGCTAGGATGAGACGTGGAAGTAAACATCGCGTGACGTTATTTCTTGGGGATAGTCTGAACCGGAGGTTAAGAAGTTGCGGGCTATGAAGGTAAAAATAGAATTTTACGTGGTGCTGGTTACTGCTTTCAAATCAAGCGCAAACATTAATCTTCATCTTTCCCAAGTTCGGGCATAGTGTCTTGGGGTACACTTGACACCTCCTTGCTCTGCGAGCTCATTGATTGAAAAATATCACGAACACTTGAATGACCACACGCGGAGGAATCGAGAATCCGTGAATATATTAGTGAAGAAACAACGGTACTCTCCGTCTGGGTCTTCTTCAACTGACCACTGCCCAAAAAAAAAAAGAGCCGGCCAGGCAAGGAGAGTCCAATGGAATTTGGGTTGACGATTAATTTTATTTGTAAATTGTTTCACTCCAATCAATCCACAATCAATCCATTTACATCGAATGCAAACTCTCTTGAATACTAATTAAGACAGTCGACGATTTCTAATTAATCTTACATACTATAGAACGGAACTAGACAAAAATCAACTTAAAGAAGTGATTTTGAACTATCTACACAACTACTTTCAAGATATTTCCAATCAAATCAGCAATGGACCAAGCGCAAGTAATTAATTAATAACAGGAATCAAGAGTGTTAATGACTAATCCTGTGGAGGTAATATTTTCTGCTGTTTACAGTTGTCGACTTGTCAGCTAATAAATGAATGTATGAATTAGCAGCTGGAAGTTACTTGGAGGTGAATGATTTCATCGATAAATGTTTTAATTCTGTTCATGGCGGGAGATTGTTGCTGTGCTGGACTGAAGGTCGTCCGCTTTGTTGATAAGACAAGTGACGCAGCGGAAAAGACATTGTGGATTCGTTCAGGCGGAAGGCAACGCAATTGCATTGAAAGCTGCTGGGCGACATGTAGAAGCAGAGAACGCGGTGGAGGTCGTCTGCCTCAGAAATTCGAAAAGTTGGGAATCCGAGAAAGCATCTGCGAACTGCTGCCTGGCGATGAGTAAGGGCATAATGTGTGGATGCAGAATATATTTCACGTGGTTACTGGTTATGCAGGAGAATAGAATGGTGCATACGTAAGAGATGAGAGTTTCGTTGGCAAGTTGATTAATGTGCCTTAGGGGATATATTTTCAGGGTTTTTGAACAAAAATGGAAGCTGTAATTTGAGTAACTTTATAGTTTCAAGGCATTTTAATGCCTCAAAACAGATTTAAAAAAAGCATGGAATGCTTGATTTTGTTTTATTCCAACAAGTTTTTTCATTCCACTTATTTTATTGTGTTTACTTTGAGACTTATTGAATATTTCATGCGGTAAGAACGTTTTCGGCATGGGTGCCTTTTTCAGTTTTGTCGATCTATGAACTGCATAGGTCACAGCACGCGCCCAATCGAGAAAATGGCTTAATTGACCATAGGAGATAAAGTATTTTGTGGTATCTAACTGACAGTTAATAATTTTATTTATGAGCTTCATATTTTTTAAGTACATCTAAAAATATAGGCAGAACATAAAAACTAATCATTTAATTGTATTGAGATGAGTTTACTTTGACACTTACTGAATATTTGATGTATTAATAACGTTTTCGGCATGTTGCCTTCTTGCTGTTTTATGACGCACTTCGTTTAGATGTGTATGTTAGTATTTATTGCATTGGCCTTATGGGAGTCAAGGTTATATATTATATGATAAGATATGGTATTCCTTGAGAGGAGAGTAACTTGCAATAGATGTTGTTCGTTCGGTGGTAGAGTGTCGACTGTCATACAGTTTCCAGGATTCGTAGCCATCAGACCACGGTGGCTTTGTGGCGCTCGCGTCGGAAGTGTGTAGATCGCAATATATCGCGCGACCTCTCGGATTTCCTCCTAAACTAAATCAGAGGCATGCAGCTAATAAGTTAGGACACAACTTATAATGAGTAATAGAAGAAAGCAAGATGCCGAAAACGTTATAACACACTTCCTAACTAAGACCAACGAAATAATTAAAATTATATTTTGAATTATTCGAAGCTAAAATCCGAGCAAATTTATAGAACCTCAACTAAAATGTAAATAAACCGTTTTATTTTATTTATATTCAACCTATGGTATTATTTAAATGTAATTGTTCAATCACTAGTAATTGATTTTTCATTTAGTCGCGTCCAGAATAGCACAGGAAGAGTAAGTGCCAATGACAGGATGTGCGGA
>JAODGC010000002.1:256920-284993 GCA_027574925.1 Ecitoglossa quadriceps | reverse complement strand
CGCGTCGCCCCATTATCTCATCATTTACGACACCTCGTCGTGCATTGAGATTGCAGACATGATTTGTGCAGTGCAACTACCAATTCGTAGAAATACGAATCTTACTTCGACCACTCAAAGAAGATTCGCCCAACTTGAATGCAAATCATTGCAACAGTCTCAACAAACATTTAAAGGACATGGAAAGTGTCTGGTGTCGTAAAGTGTAATTATTAATATTCCATAGGCGAGGAAGTCTATCCACAGTAAAATTAAGCAATGGTACATTGCGTTGCATTGTTAAATTGTGAAATATTCAATCAAGAAACGACGCGTTGCTATTCAATGAGTCAGTCTTTGAATAGCGAACGTGATGAATGCTGTAGATAAAGTTGTCTGTGTTGCAACAATTAGAGAAACAGATTTCGTTAATTACAAAGAGCAATAGATCATAAACCCACTATTAGTAATCATAAAGGTGGAAATCACTTTATCACGTATCTATCTAGATGGATAATATTAGTATTCCCCAGCTGATCCTCTAGGATTAAACTGTGAATCCAACTTCATCGCTATTTGCATCCACATTTGACTCAGCATGCGGTGCTAGTACTATTGTTGGAATGTGTACACCTGGTGTTCAAAAGTACCGCACAACTTTGCATCAAGCGAAATGTAAATGAAATGGAGCGGGAACATCAGGGACCTCTAACTTTCTACAATTTCCAGACTTTGTAGAAATTAATTCGCACGTTTACTCAGTGGAAACTTTCCCAGTTTGTATTTGCATTTATTTTTATTTCTGTTCTACCTTTGATTTACGTATAGAAATTGGTTTCATGATAAAAATCAGTTTTTTTTCTAAACAGGAATATTTGTAACATGTATGCATAATAGATGAATTATCTTTGTTTTTATTATAATTACATGTTGGGAAGTCATTTTGATACAACTTCGGTATTGTCGCAATGATTGCTTCATGCGCGTAATGGCATCGTGTAATTTATTTCTTTGTACTATTTACCTTCTCCTCTTTGCAAATGTTAATAATATTACTAATAAAGAATTATTGTAAATGCTTGATATGATTTTAAAGTTTATTATTAGTAATAATAGTATGCTAAAGTGCAAATAAGATTTGAATACGTCGAACTATACAACTTCATAATCTTCGAATGATTTATTCATACTGATTTATGCTTTACTTTCTTTTATACCTTTCTTGTTCTTTTGACTAGTTTCTGCTTGTTGCCTACGTCAAAGAACAATATCAACAATGAATGCATCGAAAGAAAGTAAGACATACCATGCTATAAATCATAAAGACATCGATATCAATATTACAACTGCGCAAGAATTTATCTATTTTTCATGTAGGATTAAATCATTTTTGGAATTTTGAATGGAATTTGCATTCCATCTCGCCCTACTCTACCAAGAGGAGTATTTTAGGCTATTTATGCTATTTTATTTGCTTTAATTGTTTTGTGCAGTTTCACAGCAATATAAAGTTGTAATTCTACCAATTTTTTGAAAGTCTTTATGAAATTTTCTTCTGTCAAATCCATCACAAATATCTGGCAAAAACAAATCAAACATTTTAATTTTATATAAATAATGAACAATTTTCTTTCAGAACATAATTCTAAGCCATTTGTATAATTAGTTATCTTAATTTTTGGGGCTTTTTGCCTTAATCTAGCTTAAACACAATGAATTTTTAAATCAACTATGCTACTATTCATTAAAGCAATTAATAAGCATTACCTTCTTATCAATTTTTTGTCTCTATAAATGAAATCCTTTATTCTAATTACACAATTACATTGAATGAAATTGTCTTTACTCCACTGCAGCTGTAAAATCGCAAATCCACAACAATGCTTATCATTATTTACTCAACAATTCCTATTTGCTTCCTTCACGGTCATACACGTAACACTAAACATTTTAGCAAACCCACGATGCGCAATGCTGCGCACTAATTGGTATTCAATCCTGCAGGTAAGAAACACTCCTCGTACGAGGATAAATCCGCATCCTCGCGCCGAATATCGCTGGAATCGTGCATGGCATCATCATCGTCAATACGTGCACTTTATACATCTTCTATCATTCCTCAATAGTTTTATAATAGATGTAGGATAACTCAAGCAGAATTAACATTATTACGTACCTAGACGTTCGCGAAGTAGCAATTGTAGTTGAAGCATTAGCACGTGACCGGACACGCAACAAAAAAGCAAATAAGAAGTAAATTAAGGAAATCATAAGGTATTAGACAATGTGACACGGTGTATTCCATTGCAGGAAACAATAAATACGAATCAATGCAATAAAAACAAACAAAGAGAAGACCATTGCTGCGCATAAGGATAAATAATTATATTTATGTTATTTGCTAATGACTTACGTACGTAATTTGATAGAAAGCTAAGAAATATGGTATTGACCAAGAACTTGTTATCATTATTTAAACAATTCACGTTAACAGTATTCCAAAACATGTGTACAGTACACGTAGTTTAACGTTTGAACCATTAAACCTTCTAATAAAAGACAAATAAATATTTTATTTGCCCTTGTAATTAATATGAAATGTAAAAACTTCTTCTATTAAGTTGTCAACTTGTTGTAGCACTTATGATTTGACTGTTGTAAACACATGCCACCTCTAATTTGAACAGAAATATAACTGACTAATCAATGTTTTATAAGTAAATCCCTGAAACTGCTTCAAAATCCTCGTAGAAACTTCCGCATCAGTATGTAAGTGTTACCCATGTAAATCAGCACCGCATTTACTTCTTGCAAAGTGTTGAGAGATTGCACCTATTAGCAAAACCACTTTTAATGATATTCCTCATTCCATGCGTAGAATTGCATAACAGACTGTATATTTTGCCCACTGGTCAGAGTTCCATAAGTAAGGCAAAGCTTTCGCTGTCCGATCTCGTTTCTTGCTTTGCGTTAAAATTAAACCAGCATTGAACACATTCTTAGTAACATCGACTACAAGCGAGTATACAAATTTGTCTGTAAGTGTACGTGATTTAAAAGTTGTAACACAAACTGATCATGATTTTATATCGAAATTCTGGTACTGATCACCTTGACATCATATTAAAAATATGGGCGCAGCAAGAACTGAACAACTGAATAAGATTACTATTTAATTTAAATTAAATGAAAGAAAACAAAACTCCTTCTGAAGATATTCTTTCTATGCTTTTAGTATAGAAGCAATGTTAAAAGAGATATTTTTTAATTAGCTATAATAGTTATAAAGTATCTTACTGTGATAACCACAATTTTCGATGGTTGAACTGTTGATTCGGTAGAAACTAAGTGCGGAAGTACGGTGCGTGCGTTATAGAGATAACTTTACCAGATGAATTTCATGTGGGCACCACGAGCCCAATTCAATTTCGTTTGGTTTCGAGAGCGGTGCAGATCTGACGAAATGTTGCCGAATGCTAAAAAGGTACAAGCGAAGCAAGAACAAAGAGGATTACCGTTGCGTTATTTCATTTCACGTGCAATTATTACAGCTAATACGTTTTTGGTGTGAGGTTTCATTACTGAACTTTACACAAATTACAAAATTAGATATATAGCTTATATTATTTATAGTTCCATGAGCAATCAATCTAGTTCGGAAGAGATGTGAAATGCACAGATTGATCCGACTAATCATTTGAATCTCCACATTTCTGCATCTGCCGATAAATATATGATTATCGGCATGCCATTTACTTATGTCGATGACAACGTATATCAGCATCCCTTTGACAATTAGTGTAGCAATTGTCGATATAAACAAAAAGAAGAGACTTGAGAAAATGTTCAAAGATAACTTGCAGCAGTACTAATTCCAAACTAATTTCAATATATTCTCGACTCATTCCTCTAATTAAGAGGCAAAAGAGAACTAATCTATCCCTAGAGTTGTTAAAAATACATAACAAACCATTGAAATACGTTCAAAGTGTAATACTGAAACGAATTTGTTTGCTTCAAAGTGCTAAGTGCTAATTTGTTAGAATGGATCTACCAGAAGACAATTTTCTAACATCCCAAAAGAAACTTACTCACAATGATCATCTTCACCATCATATCCTCTTCACGTCTCGTTCCTAACTAGTCAAACACAATCCAATCTTACCAATTTCTCGCATGAGCCTATACCGCAAGGTAAAGTTCTGTGCGCGCCTCCACCACCCAGCGAAAATTCCCATGCAACCACAATCAGGTATGTAATGTGGTAAGTTAATTCGCGCATCGTGATTAGTGTCCTGATGACGATGACACTAGGCAAAAACGATTACGTGTACTACGTTGCTCGAGGTTTTTAAACGCGCCAATAAACCGCAATCGTTTCGCATGCGACCGGCGATTTGAATTAATTCGCATATTTGCAGCGTTGTTATAAATATTAACTCGACGTAATCTAACACATTGCTTCGCATATTGTGCTGCACGCACATGGGAATCATGGGAAAATTCAATACTGCTGCACGATGCAGCGCATGAACAAAATACTTGCTTGAGGAAGCGATGAAGATGATTAGAATAAATGGCTGCAATATGGCATGGCCAGAGGAACTAGTTGTGATGAGTGCAAAACGATCAAAACCGGTTTGTAATAATAAACAATTAATATAAGAATCGCAAGCATCAGGAGATGAGATTGATGATTATGACTATTTGCCGATTTTAATAAGGTAAAATATTAATTCGCGGAAATAGAAATAGAAATCATATTTCTACGTGAACAGATGATCCTTCCTTGCTGTACCTAGAACAACGCACGTAGGAAAATTAATCAACCGTTCAGTACATTTTTACAAAGTTAAACATCTGTTTGAAGCCATCAATAGATCAATAACCAAAGTATTCATTGCTGATATACTCGTTATCATTTACTACTATATTCTATATAGCACCTCAAAGTCAATCAATAATAATCCACTATTTTGCCGCTCCAAGTTGCCAAATTGTGAGCAAACGAAAAAAATAAACATATTTCTCAAAAAACAGTATGATTAACTTGCACTTCATTTCCATAAGCATGCCCCAATTGATCTAATTAATTGCCACAATTATAAATTCAAATTCTTTAAAGTGCAATGTCAACATGCAAGAATTTTTAATGTTAACCAAATGGCACAAACAGCGTTCCTATCATACCTGATTGAAGTTGTTTGTAATTCCAATTAGAATATACCACATCTTATTCGTATTTAAATATTATTTAATAATCCAGCTTCCAAAGAATATGTGATTAATTTGATCTCATTGAATCCATGATTTCAGCCGTAAGACTTAATGTTTTGCTCACAATCAGCACTTTTTGACTCTTTGTTAATCGCAAGAGTAATGCAAGACCCAGGTATGCCGGTGAATGTGGCTCGTAATAAACAATTCACTTCGTTAAACATTCCATCGCGCTCAGTCAATTGCACGCAGGATTCCGCCTACAAAAAGCAAATTCGTTAGCGCTGATACACTAGGCGGACGTCAATCAAATCGGAGGTGTAATTAGCAATTAGCGTAATTTTTCCCCTTTTCCGCTCAGCGTTACCTTTACAGAAAACTGCTATTTTACCGTCGTCCTGTTGCAATACTCTTGCTGTGCCATTTTAGATCATTAACGCCCCCAAAACTGCGGCGTTACTTACAATCCAGAAGTAATTTCTATAAAGATGGTATTAACGTGCAAAATATGTTTTATCCCATGAATTTGCAATCCAAGACAGACTTTTCATTTTTGAGTAGTTTCTTTCTATAATATTTTCATATACATCACGTTTCGATTAAATTCATGAGTCGATAAAACTCATCCAATTTGGGAGCATAAAAACAAATTCCGATTTCCGTACCACTTAGATTAGGAAACTGGAGAAGGAAGAGGAAGTGACGTGATGTCCAACACGAGCACCGCTTGTATTATTTTATCATCAACAAGCAGCATACATTGAAAAATGATTGAAATGCTCCAGAGTTAACATCTGCATTTAAAGAAAACAAAAGAACAGTTTGTCGCATACACGTTCATTCCCAACTGAAACAAAACACAACTAACCTTGTTATTTCAAATGTTGAGGCCCTTCTGCCTTTCTCAACGATGCCGCCGCCAATCAAGAAACCCACTGCCAAATTCAGCACCAACTCGGCTCTAATTTACGGCTAAGTAGTCTACTGCTCCCGCTACAACCGCTATCGCAGAGCTCAGCCTCCCGTAGCACTTCGCTCAGATGTTCCGCGCTGCATTCACAAGCAGCTCTTCGGGAGCAGGCGTGCACGCACCGCATTCACGGAAAATCAGCGCCAATAATGTGCTAACGACAGCTTTGCACGGCGCGCACAGGTGCCACAACACGGCCGGTTCGCGAAATTCTATTTTAATAGCGCAGGCCAAAATTTTCGTCCCTTAATCACTGCACCTGCTGGAGCACACCACGGTGCGGTGTGAGGCGCGCAAGGATATTGTGTGATGATTATTGTGAGAAATCGGATCGCACCGAGTGTGGTCACTTAGCTTTCCTCAGATGTTTTCGAATAGTGGTACTCGGTGTACGCGCGGGGGACCCACCCGCGACGAAGACACCAACAAACTGACGGATTGACTGGCCGCCCGCCGACTAACCAGCAGTGGACTGAGTGGGCAAATCGACGAATGGAGTTGGAAGCGGCGCAACTTGCGCTGCGTCGGTTTCACCTCCGTCTCGACGCTCAAGTCGAAGGTTTCAAAAGTCTTCAGCCAGAGTGCGCCAGCGTACGGAAACTGTGAACTTCTCACAATTCAATTTGGTCGTCAATTATTATTTTCTTATTAAAATTCTATATAAATGTTAATAAAAAAGTTTACTAAATTGTACTGACTGCAACAATGTTTTAAATTTAATATATAAAACAATAAACGTTATTGTTTCTTTATTGATTTATTGAACTATTAAGATAATTTGTCCTCTTCAAATGTTATTAACGTTTTCAGCACAAAAATTAATATTGTTTCAAGCGAATTTATTATAATTAGCACAAGAAAAACCGTGCTTCCTAAAACTAACTTGCACAAAAAGTGCTAGAAAATATATAGTGGTTGCATTTGTATGACAAACTAAACACGCAATCTTGTAATTTAGAATATTCCGTAAAAATTTCACTTATTCCTGCTCGTTTTCAACTGTTTCAAGATAAGAAATGTCGTGAAAATACACTTTACTATATGCAACCCACCATATTCCACTATATTGATTTATTCTTTTTTGTTTAAACTTTATCAACTAAACAAAGTGTCTTAATGCTGTTGGCAACATTAAAACAGTTGTAGTTTATGATTTATTTGATTAATACGTTTCTTGCTCTGTTATTCTTTGTATTCTACGTAAATCATTCGGAGCTCAATTAGCGCTCTCATTTGTTTCATACCTGACTTCTTCAGAAATAATATAATAACTTGAATTAAGATTGAGTAACTCTCATACATCAGTTTCCAGTGTGATTTCCGTTATGTTTCATCTAACTCTAGATTAATACATTGTTTGTTGCATGCGTCCCATAGATGTCTGCCTGTAATTTAGATTTCGAACGTAATTGCTCGGTATGATCTACTTTTTATAACGGGAATCAATACCGCATTGACCAACGCGAATGTAACACCGCAGTGAAGGTTTTTCGATAGAAAAACCCACTTCTAAACATGAAATATTGCAATTATTCAAACGACATTAACGACAACCGAAATATGGTGCCATGAAAAACTTGATGGTTTTCAGGACAGAATGATAGTGGCGATATGCTAAAAATCATACATGTTAACAACTACAAATATTTATTACATCAATCACCCAGAGTACGTAAATTAACCTTTGTTGCGATGTTCTACATTCGGTACTCTTTTATAGTTCACCGACAAAATGCGTGGATCTAATTTCACAAGCGGCAGCAGTCCATTTTATTTGTCTTTCCTTTTCTTTGGTGCTACGTATTCATCCATGAGTAATTACAGAGTTGTAATTAAAAAGTACTTGCGATGGTAAGGAATGTAGTAAAGCGAACAATTATTCGGTGACATTTAATGCATCAGAAATTTATTAGGAGTTGTTTAAGGTGTGTTATTCATAAGACGTGTGGGTCGATCACAATTGTAAATCGATGGAATTGCAGTGAATTGTGTCTTTGAAATGAACATGTAAAAGGAAAGAAAGAGATTAAGGTGTAGAGGCAATAATTTTACCTTTATTGCTAGAAGCTACTAGAAATGGGATGTAGATTTTTTAGATTAATATAACAACAAATTTGTTCCTAAAACAAGCGAGAACAGCTTTGATTAGAATGATTTGCAGCGACATTTTTCAATATGTCTTGGGTGATACATTGAAGGTATTCTTTTGTTTACTTGTGCTTTGAAACAAAGAGAGGTTTTTGGTTTCCTCCGGGTAATTTAGGTGTCGTCGTTTCAGTTGATTGCAAAAATCGTCAATACTATTTTTGACCTAATATGGTAACCGTAGAGCGTGAGATCAAAATCTAGGTGTGTCGTGTACATGCAATATAATTAGGATAGTTGCAATGTACACAATGTAGTTAAACTATGAATCTTGTGATGGAAAACAAGCTTTAAAGCATCTGTGCTTGGTGTGCAACTCGTGCGACGCAAAGCAGCGCAGTCCGCGCAGTAGTGCTTTCGACGTCGTCGTGGTGGGTTGGTGCGCGCTAGCACGTCCATTCTTGTAATACAAATACCTCACTTGCCTACAATTCTCCTACAAACGGATCCAATTAAAGCACTCAATCTTACTGGCATCATAGGAAGCACACATGCGGATGCAAAGTGAAAGACCGTGAAAGACGTCCACAGCTGCAACGCAAATGTTATCATTAAAGCATCGCGTCCCATCCACTGAGGCCTAGTTTACAATTAGAAACAGATGAACAGCCGCAGACATCGCCTCATTCCAACTGCTCCTTCTCTCGTGTTCTCATGCAATAGCATGCTGTTTCCTACACTTGTAATATTAATATCAAATGAATGAATGATTCAGGTAATTCAAACTTCATTATTTATACCAAGGTGAGTGTATGGTTAACTCTCATGCTTATTGGCAATTAAAAATTGTGTACAGTCACTAATTATACTGGTTTTTATTGCAGATTATAAGTCAATAATAATTAAAACTCACTCATGGCGTCATCAAGATCAGTATTGCAATGGTAAAGCGAGTGAACCTCATTGGCTTTGCCTGCATCACAGTCTTCTGTGTTCTGCTCATCATCTCCTACAACCAGAAAGCAATTGTTCCAAATGTGCCTGTATATGGTGAGCAGAGAGTTGTGGAGGACTACCTCTATAATCTGTCAAGCAACCCATTCATGAAGGAGGTGCTGTATAGGCAAAAGTTTGCTATTGATCAGGAAGTTAGAGACTATGCTTTCCCACAAGGGGAGAGTCTCAAGGACTATACAATGGTATCAGGCGGAAAGCCATTGCGGAGCGTCATTGTTACCACCTGGCGGTCAGGGTCAACTTTCTTGGGCGATATTCTGAACGCGGTGCCGGCGACGTATTACCATTACGAGCCCCTGCTGGACTATGGAATTGTGCAGATACGCGGCCCACCCTTAGCAGAGTCAGCCATTCAGGCGCTCAAAAACCTACTCAACTGTGATTACGATGACTTGCAGGCGTACCTGGAATATGGGAAAGCACACACCTATCTCTTCACTCATAACACGCGTCTGTGGAATCGCTGCGAGCCTAGTCATCTCTGCTGGAATGCCAGCTTCCTCAACGAATTTTGCAAGTTGTTCCCGTTTCAAATGATGAAAGTCGTGCGATTGCGCTTGAAATTAGCGGAGGAGTTACTAAAAGACGAATCGTAAGTAATTTTATGTCTTATTGTCCATAAAAATAATGCGTTCCTGTTTCTTATTTGTGATGGAGGAACTGAATCAACTTTAACATAATATGCTTTTGTTATATCATCGATTATTTACCGAAACATCAAGATAGCCACAAAAAGGGTTTGTCCTTGTACTTTACAAAATGAAAATGGAATAATCAATTCATATAAATTGTGATTTGCGTGATGCCTTGTCAGGTACAATAGCATGCTCTAAATTCGGTTTTATGATCACGAAAAATCATTGCTCGTGCACAAGGTACATCTATCATGCGATTATTACTGATGTGATGCAAACAATAGAATTTGATTGATATATTCGCACAAGGATATATTAATTACTAATACACTTTGTTATATTAATATTTTCTCTTATTGAAATATCGATTTTTATGTCATGATTATTTTCGCTCTGAAATAATTTATAATTTCATGTTGGTGTTGTTTTTTTCTTTAGATTGAATGTCAAAGTTTTACTGCTTGTACGTGATCCACGTGGCACGCTACAATCACGTAAACATCGCGACTGGTGTCCCGGAAATGCCGACTGTGATAGACCTCAACTCCTGTGTGATGACATGGTATCAGATCACAACGCTGCCGTTCAACTCACGGAAAGATATCCAAATACTTTTAAGTATGTACCCCAATATTTGATAAATGCAAAGTTGTCGTTGAAGGTACTGTTAAGCATGTCTGTATAGATGGACACCGTTCTTGTCCTCCAATTCAGTATAATGTATCAACCATTATAGTAATTAGCAGTTTTTAAACGACATTCAGTGAGAATCATTATTCTTGGATATATTACATTCACACAACAGGATTCAAACCCGTGTCTCCCGTTACCAACTGAGCTGCCGAGCTGGTCACCTCTATATTTATATTATACTACTGTAATTTGTATTATTAATTTGTGATTAGAATTGATTACTAGATACTAGGAAAAATTACTAAATTAATAATTGTCTCAAGGCTCATCACTGTTTGATTCTATACAATTTGTTTTGCAGAGCTGTGAGGTACGAAGACCTCTCTTTGGAGCCTCGTTTAATGACCAAAAGCATTTTCGACTTCCTCGGCCTTCAATTCCATGAGAACGTCAACGAATTTCTCGAATCTCATACCAAGTTGAACATCGGTGGCGTTAGCAGCACGTTCCGCGATTCACGTTCAGCTCCATTCCATTGGCGCTCCGACCTCAACGCCAGCGAGGTGCAATATATCGAAGACAGTTGCAGCGAAGCGATGCATTTATGGGGCTACGTGAAACACAAACCGTTGGGTCGTGACACGGACACTTTGACAAAATATTCGATTGAATAACAACGAATGTGGTATATTGTTTAGACTGAATTGGATTTTTGTAATTAGAATTTGTTGTTGTTTTGACTTATTTGGTAACTTCAGCGATTGCTTTTTACATTATTTATTTCTGATCAAGGAATTTAGGAACACTATCAAGCCAGATACTGGTACAATGCACCTGCCATGCATTCGACGCTGTTTTTCATTGCTCAATATTAGACTTGACACGTTGTATTACGCTAAAATAGCGCACAAGTCACGGTTTGCTAAAAGGAGTGAATCCATTATGTTTCTTATCGTTGATTTATTGTTGATAGGTTGTTGTTTTAGCCAGTGACGAAAAAAATCTGTTTAATTTGGACCATTCATAGCATCGTAAATCACGACGAAGCATATCGATCCCAGTGTTATTCCTAAGTATTGAATGTTCCAATAAATCAACTACAACGTTAATCAAAGGATATGAGATCAAAAAACGGTGCGACATCCCTGGATTACGTTAAAATATACAAAGTGTGCCTTTTTAAGGATTTTGAAGGAGACCACACTGTTCTCACATGTGAACAACGCTCATAAATTATTATATTTACTGACATGTAATTTAACGTGTAATTTTAATGCCAGTGGGAATTTTTAATTGGAGCAATTATTACTTGCGTCCTGACAGTATAGAAATTAGGAGGATCTGCTATATTTTCTGTTGGAGTAATTTGATAACTGAATTACGCAATATTTGTGCAAATAAAGACTCTTCACTATCACATTGATTAAATGTGTGATACCCAATCATGTTCATGCTTCTATCTTGAGACATAATCATCCATGATGTGGACTACTAAGTTGCCTGAATCCTTAATCCCAAGAAATCTTCATGAAGGTGCTCTTTCACATAGTATTACAGTTGAATTTAATAAAACATCCTTCCTCTAAAAATCTTTTGATGCCATGTCATATGAGTGAACTTTACTCATATTTGCTAATGCTATGCAGAGTTTAAAATAAATGTGAAATCATTGAATCATGACAAAACATATCCTTAACGTAAACTTTCTGTAGCGTATCAAAAACATCCGTTCAAAATATCTATCCGCCACTAAAAATAACTCGGATGAGCTGAGGAAAAACTGTGGGGGGTAGAAATGTTCCAGATATAGAACCTGCACAGCTGTCTCACAATTTTAGATTCACAAAATTCGGTTAACATTACAAATATGCCGCTCTCCGTTAAATGTAAAAGTGACCCCAAAGACAAACACGACTTGGATGTAAACTCTGTTATATTTCACAAGGCATTTGTTTATAGCGGTGCAGACGATGGAAAAATCATTGTAAGTTTATACTACACTGCACAAGTTTATCCCAAAGTAATATGCAGATTTGTATTAGAAATGGGATGAAAATTTAAAGAAAATTGGAGAATGTCAAGCACATCCATGTTCAATTTATTCACTTGCTGCTTTGAATGGAACTATTTACTCCTGTTCAAATGATGGAACTGTCAAGTCCTGGACATTAGACTTGCAGGCGGAAGCAACTTTGATGGAAAACTCCGAGCTGGAATTTTGGAAACTAGGTGTTTCCGAAGGGATATTATTTGTGGGAGATGACAAAGGAGGTGTAAGAAAACAATCATTCTATGACAATCAATAGGAATAGTAATTTTGTTGTAATGCTTAGATTACCACAATCATTAATAACAAACCCTACGCCCATTATGAAATCCTTGAAGGTGTGAAAGACATGCAGCTTGATGGCAAAACCCTTTATACTGGAAAGGATATTGATATTACAATTACAACAATTGGGGATGGTAGTTATTTCTAATAAGTTAGTAAATTTAAACAAACTCCATGATCAATATCTGGTAACTGATTTTAGGTCCCAAGCCACAATTCGCAACCAGAAAAGTAATGCAAGGCCGTGCTCCCATCGCTCTAGCAAGAGATAAATTAATATTTGTTGATACATCTGCATTTGGTCTGGTTATCCATGAAAATGATGGAAATGTTCAATTCAAGCATGTTACAACGAAACCGGTATTCCTTGCAACACCCAATTAAAACTAATCACTTATTTAAGGATTGATTAATTCTATAGGAAGCACATTCCATGATAATTAATGCTCTTGCTGCCCCAAAAGAACAAGCTGATGAAGTAGTATTCTACAGTGGAAGTTGGGACAAAACAATAAAAACATGGAAAGTAGCAAATGAAAAATGTAATAATACGGAAACAATTGATGTTGGTTTAGTAGTAAATGCATTAATGGTGGATCCAAAAGGAAGATTATTTGCTGGACTAGCAGATGGATTTTTGATTATGGTAGAATGATGTTAAAACTCCGTGGTAATAAAACAGCACAAGATGATCAACCTATAACACAACAGAATGTTTGTACATCGCATAGCACAACATTGCACAAAATAAAACAATAAATATATATTATAGCTATTAGCATAATCTGGGTTACGTAAAAAGTATGTAAAATCCCAAATAACGACGAGAATATTCGTTCCGGCACTTCTCTGTAGTGTATCTGCGCAAAAGCCTACTTTCTTTTGACAATAATCTTTTGTGTATATTATGATTATTATAATAAAAACAAGTTTGAACTCTGATGATTCCAGCTCGTATATGAATTCGCCAATGTGACCTGAAGCTAGTCGATTTTATTTACTCGCCGCGGACGTTTCGCAACAACGAACAGTGTAAAATGTTTCATAAATGGCTCGTGTTATTTTTGTGTGCTGAATGTAAGCCGAGTAGTTAATGAAATCAAACACAGCACACAAAATTGTACGTATAATTTTTTTCATTCCATGTGTTTTATGTCAGCATTCCTTTTTTCCGGATGTTACCTGCTGAAAACACGAAAATTGGACGGACTTCATTCCATTACTTGCGGGCAAGTGCAATTATTCCAAATTAATATAATTATTTGAACCTCACTCAGTGCTTGAGATAAATCAGCTTTTTGATGAGTTAATGTATTAGTATAAGACGTAATTGCATATTTACAGACATAATCAATTTCAATGCCGATCATTGGAATGTATTTCTGCAGATTCAATTTGTGATGGCATCATTGATTGTACGGATGGTTCTGATGAAAGCGGATGTGCATACTTTCCGTAAGTTGTTCGTTTAAATTCAGGACTATATAGAAAAGATCATTTTTTCACCAGATGTCCATCATTTGCATTCAAGTGTTCGTATGGCGGATGTATAAGTCCCGATTTAGTTTGTGATGGAATCAAAGACTGCAGAGACAACTCAGATGAGAGTCCTTATAGATGTGATGGAGGAAATACACATAAAAATTGCAGGTAATTCATTAAAGAAGTAACAATTTAAACATCTTCAACTCGGGTACTTTTTGTTTCAAGCCGTGTTCAATTTCTTTGCCAATCAGGCGAATGTATCAACGACTCCGATCTGTGCGATGGGAAAATAAATTGCGTTGATGGATCTGATGAAACGAGGCAAATCTGTCAGCAACTAAGATGTCCACAGTTTGCTTTCCGCTGTGGCTACGGTGCTTGCATCAATGTAGATTTAAGGTGTAACGGACGCATTGATTGCGTTGATAAATCGGATGAAACGTCCTGCAATAAACCCGGAGGGAACGCTATAGCCAACAATTGTAGGTATGTAGAATCCTAATATGATTATCATGATATTAACAGAATTAAACACGGTACATGTCAGCTTAACACAATTTGCCTGCAATTCCGGTGAATGCATCGATGATTTCGACCTTTGTGATGGTAAGCCCAATTGCCGTGACGCTTCGGACGAAACAAGGGATATTTGCTCGAGAATAAATTGTCCCAAATACGCGTTTCAATGTGACTATGGAGGATGCATCAATAGTGACTTGCAGTGTAATGGACAAACAGACTGTCAAGATGGTACAGATGAATTGAATTGTCCTGACACGCAAGAATTACCATCGTGGACGCACGCGATGGATCCAAGAAGTAATACAAATCAATCTATGTTAATACCAGTTACTGCTTCGACTGACATTGTCTGTACTACAAAAGCAAGAAATATACATGATTTCAGGTAAGTTTTGCTCCCTGTATTTTTAAAACTTATGCTAATAAACCTCATTTGCTTATGTAGCCACGCGTGCCCGATACCATCAAATATAATTAATGGTTGGAATATGCTAGCAAACGGAGAGATTCTAATCAAAGGCGATGGACAATTTGCCAACAAGTTTACTACGTTGAAATTTGACTGCCATCCGGGATACGTCCTAGATCCTGAAAATTCGACAGCAGTTTGTAACAATGGCTGGAGTCCTTTGCCAGTTTGTACACGTGAGAAAACCCATAAAAACTTGTAATTTCCTTTTTCATAGTAATGCGCTTTTAGGTGTTTGTCCTGCAATGTATGCGTCGAAATTAATGATTGTGAAGTGTTTTCTTCAAAGAAAAGAAGTGTCATGCGAGCGGCCTCCGGAAGGAACCAAAGCAATAATGTCCTGCACGACTGGATACACCGTACCTAATTACGACCCTGTGACCGAATTCAATCGATTATGTTCAGATGGCTCCTGGGACACGCCACTGTTAAATTGTGTATCGCGTGTACCAAATCTGTTCAAATAAATCACACAGATCTCTTTAAAATTACCATGGTGCGAATAGTTCCAACTCGGTAACACTAGGTGTTTTTTAGCAGAGCATAATACATTATTTAGTGTTAATTGTAATTTACATCTAATCATCAGTAACACAGAGTATGTACACACACATTACAAATGCAGTCGGTCATTAGCATCACTAGCCGGGCTTGTGGCATTTAAAAATCTTGGAAAAACAATGCAAAATTACATGTACCTTTATTATTCATCCCCCCTCATTATTCGATCCGCTCCCTCCGAAATAACAAAAATTAATAAAGTACTGAAAATTAATATTACCTATGTGCTATTCCATGGTCGTCAGTTTGCATGTTAAATTGAGAACGCGGCGTTGGTCGCTTTTTTGTTCACATTGATAAAAATTATTGCGTTTTTCTTTTGGGTCACGCTCAATCTGCTGATTTTCCTTCCCTTTACTGTTGAACATTGTAGAGTGATGAGGCGAACTCAGTTTTGTTTTTTACATCATATCTTTTTGTTAGTTTCTCACGATTGCATTGTTATTCATTACACTGTATTATGGAATCACTATGATGTCATCATATCACTAACCGACGTGTTTACGTTGGGCCCTTTCAAAGAATCATTGATGTCTCGGCGGAACATTGATAGATTTTGTGTAAATCTAAAAAGTGTGAATGAAATGAAAAACGCAATTCATAGGATGGTATATTCTGATGGACATACCGGTCGCGATTCTTTGTTAATAAGTTCCTCTCAATACCCTCCATCAAATTCTCGAACCATTGCGCCATTGCAGCCTGTTTATCAGGTGGCTGACTACGAATTATGCTCTCGCGCATTTGATTAAAATATTCTTCATTTAGTAGAATCAGGCCGAGAAGCGGCCGAGACATAGACCACTGATTCCGACAGTCCTCGAACATGATTACATTTAGTACGGTGCTGAGAATTTGTTGCAAAATTTCCGGATGGACCTCCAGGACTTGCAGGAACATGTCGCTTGATGGTGCCAAGCCAACACGATTCTTCTTTCCAGGAAACGCTAAAATACACTTATATTTCCGAGAAACTAGGCATTAACTGTCTGCAGCTACTTACGTTTCTGTGTTAATTGCTTAAATAAATACGTTACTATATGATCCAGGGAGGTACAGCAGCCGGTACACACCGTCGTATCTAAAACAGCAAAGAAAATGCAACAATTCCAATGAAAACAGATGAAGTAACAAAGCGGTATTGATGCGCATGCATTGCGGTAATAGGGTCACGACTAGTATGTACAGTCAGAGACAGCAGCATAGAAACAAAACATTCGATATACTCGACAGAAAGAGAACAAAAAGCAAAGCATTTCGGAATTTTTGTCACGATTTCGCAAAGTAATTCAACGGGGAATTTTCAACTCATTCCATCCAACATTGGATCATTTACTACAACTAGACTTCTAGGCATCAATGGTCTATCATTCTTGCAGTGCCTAATGTAAAGACGTTCTAAACTAATAGACACTAAGGTAAATAAGACTTCGCTAATTGGGTGTACGAGCGAGTACACAAAAACAAAATGTAAATGATTGCTGTGTGTCCCTGTACTGCACAAACCTGTGTAGTTGTTCAGTTGCGCACCTAAGGCAGTCAAACCCTCAGAAATCGAGGAAAGAATGTAAAAGAAAACGTGCGGTTCCAACGTTGACAAGAAACTCATGTGATCCTGGGTTAAACACTCGAGAAGCAGGTAATATGTTTGTGATAGTTTCGGAAAGTCCTGTAAACATACGTAATATTCACGATCATCTAAATAAGCAATCCTGCTCAATAACTTACTAGTAAATCTGACTGAGGTATCGATAACAGTAACTTTACAAAGATGTTCAACGCATTGTCTAGTGCCTCGTCGCCATAGAGTCGAAACACACCGAAGTTCACATAACTACCACACAACGCCGCCTTCAGCATCGAGAAACAAATTGAGATTCCCTTCAGTTTAAGAGGATACGTTTGTTCCTTGGGAACTTCAACATTTAATATTCTACTACCTAGAAAAACATTGTCTGCGTATTATTATTGAAATAGGAATAAACAAACTACATTAATACTGTACCATAACTACAAATTATTTTACTAGCTTCCCGAAATAAAAGAATGCCATTCGGTGAGGAAACGTCAAATTGCAACCGCTGGCTGCGATTTTGTAGCAATTCTGCAAATAATTTGAGGACCGGCGTCGTCACCTGCGGATCATGGTACCACATCTCAATAGCGCTCAATAGAATAGGTGTATACGTTGGATAAACCCAATCAAAGAGCATCATATAGGACGTTTTGGTGTTGAAAGCATAAGCTAAACCGCGAAGATCTCTCGCCAATCCAATCAAAGCTTTCTTGGCTTCGTCTTCAACAAAAATGGGGGAATCTACAGTCGTAAATAAATTACCCAGTCGTTCAAAAGATGCTGCGAGAGGAGCAAAGTTAGATTGTTATAGTAAGCAGATTAGTGTAAGTGTACTTGTTAATGGAATCATAAAAGTGTGAAATCGGTCTTCATCCTCTCCCAAGTCCACCATTAAGAGTCTTCCTAGAGATGTATAGAACATGGATCGGCATCGCATCTCTGTAATGGCGACTGCATTCCCCAAAAACGGAAAATGTTCGCTTGTGTGATTGTTTAACATAAATTGTACTTCGTCCAGCTTCACCAGCTTCCGCACACAACTGTAACCTACTGAGAGATCGTTGAGGAGTTGTAGTGTCCGGCTGATTATCTGCTCACTTCGTCCCCAGTATTTTAAATTTGTGATTCTGCAAAATTAACAGTTGTTAATGCCACACCAATGAGGGTGTTGAAACATACATTTTCCTAATAAAAACACTTAAAACAGTCGCTTCGTCATTGAGACCTAAAACCTCTGACAACCGCCGGTAAACCTTGGAATTCCTTTGCACTTGATCACCGACGTAAATCTTACGGAATTGTTCAAAGAAGCTAAGCATTGCGAGTTCCAATTTCTCGCAGCCGCCTTGACCTAGACGCGAATCCGTCAAATTCATTAATTGTAGAACTCGACATACAAGTTCACCATCCATAGCGTCGTGTTCTTCATTACTGTTGAAAGACACTCTTCCGCCGATGGCAGACCCAATGATATAAACCAACCAAGTCAGTCGACCTTCTTGGATATTAATATCAATCTGATTCGTTTGACTTGCCAGTAGTTCTTGATATGTCCTCGCGGATTGATCAAAAAGTTGAACTAATAACGTGCAGGTCTTTTCGTATTCGCATCGTCCGATTACTGAAAGCTGTTCTAATTGCTGCTGCACCATTCCGAGATCATCGATGGGATCCTCAAGACCATCTCGTACGACAACGGCGACTGATTCGAGGCGTGATGTTATGTACGCATTCGTTACTTCAGGCGTGTAGGTCTCCAATAAATGCGGTTCTGTCGCTTTTACGTATGGTACAGAAGCGACCATTCGTTGCCAAAGGCTGAGAAGGTAATGCACACTATTAGGTGCAAACTGCCACATCTGCCAACAAATTACCCACGTTAAATGGAGTGACATCAACTAAAATCGATTTATTACCTGTAGGCTTTGTACGGTAAATTTGGCAATCAATTGTATTGCTTCCGGATAATTATCGACCATGACCAGCTCACCAAGTTGGTAATTTGACTTCAGTCGGGCAAGCAATCTACAAAACTCATGATAGTTTGCCGAATCACTAAGTCCTTGTGGATTCTGCAGAATGTGCTTCACTCCATTGACGAGGTGTGTAAGGAATTTGGCTCGCTCAGTGTTGCTGAAGAGTGAACGTCGAACGGATGCAATTTGCACAAGACAGGATAACGCCAACGATGATAATGTATTGGGCAACGAGTGATACATGTCAAAGAACAGCTTCAGCGTTGTAAAATCTAAAAATGCAGGCCGCCAGCTGGTGGGTATCTGCACAGTGCATAAGTCATCCGACGACTCGTCAGTCGATGTACCAATGAAATCAAACGTTAGGCAATTCTGGGCCAACTTCAATAACTGAGTCATTAGTCCATGTTGCGCTTCATCGTTGAAGTTTAGATTCTTGCAGTTTTCTCTTGCTGTGCCGAGCAAAGTGCAGGAAAGTCGGAAAATTTCGAAAAGCTGCGTGTCACGAAACGACGATGCAATCTTGCGGTGTTTGGTGAGGGACCTATTTGCTTCAACTTCACTAATTTGATTCATCTCACAGGTAAGTTGAGAAAGCAGTTGTACTCCAATCATACAATACTCAACTGATCCCTAAAATTAAATACTTCATTGACTGTGACTGCAATTAACAAAACGAAAATGTGACATGCCTGCAAAAATTTGGATATATCAGCAACAACATTTCTGAAAACATAATCTTCTTTATGCGTATCAAACCATCCCAATTTAGTAATTCTTGCAAAGAGTGAAACCAGAGCTTGTACAACAAAAGGAGGTAGTTTTGGTCTGGTGGCCAAGTAATTGAGAACATAGTTTCGAATATCTCCTCTTTGTTGTAGGCTGAGGCCCTGTGCACTCCTAGACACCAGCTTGGTCAATGTGGTTGCAGCCAGCAGCTGAGCATAGCAAGAGTCTCCCCTGTCAAGGAGGACCTGGCACTTGGTGAGAGCATCTGGGCCATCCTGAAATTCAACTAAGCGAGTCTCAGCTTTTGCGCGCACCGCAGAGTCCTGTGATTCATAGAGCTGCTTGCATAATAGCTCCAATTCCCGGATTTCCTGCTCAAACAAATGGAAATTTAGCATCAGGTGACAAACACTCGCCGACGTTCTAAATTAGGTTAAAAGACAATGGTATTATAATTGTTGTAGGATGTTAATATCAAGCGTGCGTTTGCCGTTGGATGTTCGAAATGATGTATGCCTAGCTACTCGCCGGCTCCATGCACGCAGGATAGGAACTACAGCTATTGTACCTGTTCATCAGCCATTTTCGCAGGAGTTCATTTGTGTACGCTTCTTGTGGGTTGCGCTGCTGAAGCCGGGCGATGACGACGACCGGCGTGTCGCGACTCGCACGCGAGATAAACTCACTGGTTGATAGCGACGGCGTAGCACTGATTGCAGTGGACACCGCGGCGCGGATAATTTATTGATGGGATCGTAATCGGCGCTTGTAAAGAATACACCGTTCCACGGAATTGTTACCACTGCGAGACGGAAAAGATGCAAAACACAAGTGTGGTGTGTGCGCGTGAAGAATATGTTTGCACGGCGGTTTACGTGCGAGTGTTGGTGATGGTCGGATGTCAATCGCCGGCACGAATACACTGCGGCTGCGCCGTTGTTGCAACATTAAAAGCGGAACAAATAATTCAAGTTTAGATTCATGGAAAACAGAAGTATTTTCATGACCCACAAGCTTTTCATCACTTAGAAATTAGCCATCATCAACGTAGTAGCAACGGACAAAAAGTAAGATAGTAATATATTTCAACTATGAAACACAAGTCGTTGTACAGTTGTACTTCATTCAGTTTTATTTTCTCATTTTTATCACAAAAAGCTCATGTTTCTCAATAATGTTTAGGCTATAATCAAATACATATTACCTCGTCACTATTGTTGCAGATAAATAAGAAGTTTCAATTGTTTCCACAATGTCAGTCAACCAAAAATGCATTATTTCATTAACTTTTACTTGATAGAAATCGATCATATGTTAAATATTTCTTGTTCGTTTCGTTTTTTCCCTTGTAGATAACACTATCAGTGCATTTCATGTTTATAAATATTTATACATACATAAATGCAACTGCTGCACAACAAACACGGCCGCAAACAAAAAGATTACATGTAGATTTTCATAAATTCCGCAATAGTCGCACCACGTTTAAAGTCATTCGCAAAGGTTCCCCCAAGTATCACGGTACTTCCACCGGAGATCGCAAGAGAATCGCTCCCGCTTATCCATGAATATGAGAGCCAAGAGATAATATAATACGACGCCTACAAAAAAATCTAACGACGTAAAGCAATAACAATGCGATAAACTTTCTTAAAATGACTACATATCTCAAAATGCTTAATCTTAAATGAAATTGTCTAAAAACAGTACCTACTCATTTGCGACGCAACTCGTTCCCTCAAATCAGCATACTACAATAATCTAGATATAATACAATTTAATATAAGTATAAAACAACCAAATATCAAACTGAATAATGATGCCTACATCGAGCGATACTCCAGAAATAAAAACTATTCGTCTACCGTCCAATATCTTACACCTAAACAATCTTCCATGTTTCTGTCACGTTCCGATTCACCTACATGCCGCAACTAATGTGATGTCAGCAAATTATATTAATCAAGAAATAGGAAATTGAACGAATTGCAAGCTCGACCACTTCACGTCATCCACGGGATGCATTTCAAACAAATGTCCAGCTATTGTCCTGTCCTGTATTTGCATGAATGTACAATTTATTCAAAATCAACACGTTTTCGTTAAACCTTACGTTAAATCACTGACCGAAGACAAATTGCAATCGAATCGTGTCAACACGTATGCATGCGTGCCTTATTTGGTGACATATGTCGTTGAATTCCACTTTTGCACTGCGCGTCATCCCGTGCGTATCACTCGAAAGCTGCAACAAGACACATTGAGAATACCACAATGCGCCGCTTCGCACACTGCAACGGCGGACTGGCGATGGGATTTGATGGCAGGACGCAAACGAGTGAATGGTAGTCATTCAAAATAATATACTGTGAAATAATGCCATGCTTGGTCTCACATTTGCATTACACCTGAGCACCACATCCTCACTTCCAGCGACAGCCAATTGAGGATTATAATCAAATCAAAAGTCTTCAAATGTAGCTAGAAATAAACAAAAATAACAACTCAATGGGTTAAGTCGAAGAAGAGCATAGAGCGTTAATTGAAGGAAGGATTAAAAACTTGCGATTGCTCTATAGATGTGAACTTACGAGAAGGACTGCGCGTTGATGACATTTGTGTGGAACTGCTTGTGTTATTCCTCGGCGTATTATTCTCCGACGAATTTAAGAAGTCCCAAATTAAAATAGTGTCGTCGTGGGAACTGCTAACAATTTGGAACTCGTCGAATTGTAGCCGAAACACGCGCCCCGTGTGCTCCTGCAACGATAAAATGAATAATTATGGAAGAATGCACGGAACAATCACCAATCAACAAGTAGATTGCTCACATTTAGTGTACGTAGGCAGAGCGCATTCGCTGGCTTGCGAGGGTCCAGCGCCGCGATGAGATCCCAAACTTTGATTTTACCGTCGTATGCACCGCTCACGATGCGTTTCGAATCGAAACGTATGCACCGAACGAGCTCTTCATGTCCTTCCAGTATCCGAATACATGTGCCACATTCAATATCCCATAATCTAAAACGAAGATAATAAAAACAAATGACAACTCATAACTATGAGTAGACCACAGTAAGTAATAAAAATTCAGTAAATACCGCATACCTTATTGTATTATCTGAGCTTCCACTGACCACTAAACGATCTCGATATTGCAAACACGCAATGCCTCGTTTATGACCATTCAACGTCCGAACGAATTCACAATTTGAGGTGTTCCACACTTTAATAGTGCGGTCTCCCGACGCCGAAACAATGTATTTCTCATCAAAGTCCACGACATTCACTGCAGCACGATGCCCCACGAGTACTCGGCGAAGCGTGATCTCGGACTCAGACGTCATGTCCCATACTGCTATTGATCGATCCTAAAACAAAACAAAGAACTAAACAACTGCAATAGCTCAGCTCCGTAGCGCAGTCGGTAACGCGTCTGGCTGTGGCAGCGACTGCGACGCATATATTCGAAGGACAGGGGTTCAAATCCCGCTAAGAGTATAGGTAACAATATAAATTCCCACTGAATCTATGAACTGCTGTATAAAGGAGTGGAGGATATGCGCGGTGCTGGTAACCGGTATGGGTTACAGTACACTCAAAAGTAATAATAATAAAGGCAACAACGCGAGAGCAACTACCAACCTTGGAACACGTAACCATCATGCCATTGTTAAACCTCAGATGCAACACAGCCTCACAGTGGTGTATCAACGTGTTGACCATCTCACCAGAGTGCACGTTCCACACCCTCACGGTAGAATCACTCGACCCGCTGATAATAACTTTGTCGTCGTACTGTAAGCATAACACAGACCCAGTGTGGCCGGTTAATATCTTCGTACACATCAACGTGCCACGATCCCAGATCTTGATTGTATTATCACGCAGCCCGCTAACAATTTTCTGATCGTCGTATTGTAAGCAGTAGACGCCTTTACTATTTTCGCTTCGACAGTTGATGCGCTGCAAGATGTGTCGACCATTCCGCCAGTTACTCTCGATGCTGTCGATGTCCTGGATGATTTTCGGATATAGCGAGCGGTAGAAAGTATGAGGACGATGGTTCTCTCCAGGGCGAGGAATGAACAGGTACTGAATCCATTGACGACGCTCTGCAAGTCCTCTCCAAAGCGAGTCAGTGCGGACTTTGCGTTCGATGAGCTTCTTCCATAGCATGCCTTCGGAGATGACACGCAACCATTCTTTGCATACCAATTCCGCTGCACAGAGACTTTCAGCGTCCAGATAGGAGAGAATGTTTTCGGCGACATGATCCAGTCCCTTCTCTAATAAAGATATAAAAGAATACAGTTAGTTGTGTTCATCGTATTTTAATTAGTCATGTCGTTAATCTTTGAACATGATTCACACTCGGTGCAACTGCCAGCCAACTAATATATTTAGGTTGCAACATTGTTTAACTTGCTGGTTAAGCCTTGAACTCAATTCTAGTATGCAACTAGAAGCAATTACTTTTGCACAAATTTAATGGCAACGAATCACAAAGCATATCGTAAGCCAATCAAACGTAGCTTGAATGTCGAAATAGTTGTGTGTTTCTTATGGCAACTTACTAGGTAATAATGAAATAAAATCCCTTTGTAGCATGGGCTTGAGATAAGAATTGATGTGGCCGTGTTGATAATGACACATCCGCGCAAGAAGATTCTCGACAAACTCCACCTGATCCGTCTCGCTCCATTTTTCGAAACATTTCAAGCATGCTTCGCGTTCAGCGTTGAATGTTGCTGAGAGTTCTTTTTTCCTGGCAGGATCATACAGCATCGTCATGCCAAACTGTAACAAGAAGATAAACAAAACGTTTACATAAATAAATAATAACACAAGAAGTCTTAAAATTACATCATCCAAAATCAAAGATGAACAAAACATTCCAGAATATAAATAAAAGCAGATTAAGAAAACAAATAAAGGTCGGATGAAATATAACCCTGAAGAAATAACAAACCAAACTAAATTTGCTTTCAACATGACATTTCCTTTCTCTCTTTTGGCACAAATAGAGAAATTTGAAGAAACGAATGTATGTTGCATATTATTCTTGTTCCTCCAATTGTATAATTAACGTGTTTCTATTGGATTTGCGCAGCATTGTATAAAGCACTTCCTCTATAAATCATTCCTGAAGTTTATATCCGGATGCGCACACATTTGGTGTGATTTTAACATAGCGGAGTGAACGAGAACAAGAACGGGACGATACAAGTCATGTTCAATAACCTCTGGAAGATTTCGAAAGGCGATGTGCAGCATAATAAATGAACCGAGGCTGATTTTGCAATGGCGCACGGGCACAAAACCTTGAGTGGTTTTTATTTCCTCAGCACTTTCAGTAATATAAACACCTGAATGTGCAAATATCTAGCGTGATGCAAATTGCTACCCAAATGGGTAAACACTGTTTGGGCACATTGGCAATATTACAAAAATCTAATTAAATATAGGTTGCAATGCAAACAGTGTATCGAGACGAATTATTACCTTCATTCAGGTATTTTAACCAGCAGAGTATTGACAATGTCTAAATTAAAGCACAATCTTTGCATCTAATAAATCATTAATCTTTATCGTTTCTTTTTGTAAGCCAGGTTGCATGAAAGCAGAACATAGTCTCAATTCTCAGCGCAAATCGCTAAAAACCCCTGAAATTACTGGCCTGTGTCAAGTAGACATGCAACAAGTACAAAATGTTTGCCTTTCTGCTGCTGTGCTCATCTCCTTGCACTTTGCTTATCACTTCACTGTACTAGACGCATTACAATGCAGACAAACAATAAAACGAAGGCAGCTTCATGAACATTAGAAAGTGTTTAAAGTAATCCGAGAGCGTGTGGTGCGTGCCTAGCGACCCTAGTCATCAGTGGCCATTATGCAGATAAAACGAACAGAAGCTCACTGAAGCCAGAAACTAGAATCATTATTCACTTATTTGCTCGCAGACAGTAAGTGTCGAAACGTGTCTGGAACGTATATTTCGCAAATGTTGCTACAATTTTGCCAAACGAAAGGAAGTTTGGAAACCAGTTTAGTTGTTTCGTACATTTATTTATGTAGTTTTTATTATGCATCAAGTATGCTCAGTGTGTGAATCATCGACGTAAACATTTCACAAAGTTCTTCCAATGCAAGTTACATTTCACTTTCATTTTAATTAATTTATGCTGCGTAATAACGTAATGCTGACAATTGTATAAATTCATCCAGGGAATTGAATCAAATGGAAAGTTTGGATTATGATTGTAGTAGACTATAGTTAAATTCGCAACAAAACACTACTAAAATTAGTGCGCCATCACGATAATAAATTGTACACTTTATGATTCTGTAATTTTACTCATCAACAAGCCACACAATGAATTCTTTGTTTTGAGCAGATATAATAAGAAAGGTCAAGGAACTGCAGAATATCCAACATTTTCAGTTTTCTGCTGTCCCTCACATCTTCTGAAGCACCGTTGCTTTCTGCCGAAATTAAATAAATACAATGTCAATAAAAGTGCTAAAATCGCGCAGAGCAGATAAAATTGTGACTTTCGCGCTAAGCGTGCATGCTCAGCGCAAGTATGAATCATCACCATAGCTTCGTTTTTGCCTTATACTGCCTATCTGTAAACAAATTACCCACGCCACAATACGTACTTATTTAAAACAAGCAGCGACTTATTACCATGCGATATGTGACATTTGCCGTCGTCGCATTGTCCCAGCGCGGTGTAAAATTCAGCATGGAGAAGCAACGAGATGATTTGCGCTGAATTAATGTAGAAATCGACGGCGCACGCATGCCATGTCGCGAGACATGGACATGGGAATTATCGTAAATCCTCGTCGGCGACGCCGAGTTTCTAAATTAGCATTATGAGCGGATCGCGAAATGCGCTGGAAACAAACGGAGAATTACTGGGAAGAAAGTGTTCGATTTCGAGATAGCCGCAGTTACGTTGCCGCTCTTGATTTCGATTTTGTTTCTTTGGAAATATGAAATTGTAGAAATTGGAAACGAAATCAATGTAAGAGCGGTTGTTTCGTTTGAATGCATTTCATACGAAGAATTGATAAATTATATCAAAAATGGAATTCTATGCAAGATATTAACATTGTTGTCGGTAAATTTTGGTAGGAACTAAGCCACAAAATAGTGTTCCTTAAACTCATCCAAAAGAACGAAGCGTTTGGCCTCAAATTGTCTTCCTATGACCCTACAAAAAGACAGAGTCATGCACTACAAGCTTCAATTTTCGTTTTGCATCACCCATTTCGATTATTTAAAGATTTCGCTTTGATTCACGCTGGCGCAACTAAACTAAAACAAAATACAATAATTCATTGTCATTATTAATATACAAATGATATTATCTTAATTCCGCAAGAAACGCAACGTCCAAATTTAGCTTTATATCTCGATTAATCCACGGATGTTTGTTTGGAGTTATTTTTCCAAATAAAGCATTAAATCATAATAAACACAACAAAATATCTCTTTCAGGCTCTTGCTTTATTCCATTGCCTTCCTTTTTATCACAAGACTCAACAATAAATAGCAAGACTTAATTATTCAATCGCAAATACAATACATAACAAAAGTTGTTTGGTTTCTAATGCCGAGACCAGCAACAAAAAGATCACCCATGAACGTTCCATTGCACTGCAAGGCAGACAGCAATCGAATTTGTTTCCTCACTAGTACGACCATGAGAGTGTGGATATCTCCTTCGGTCGGTTATTGACTTATGATAAAGCAGCGCATTGATGACGATGTTTCTCAGCCAGTCAATGCAAGTTTATTAATCGACTGGTGACTGAGGAATTAAAGTGTCGCCTAAATAATTAAGATTTCGTCTAGACAATCCAGGTGAAAATATT
>JAODGC010000002.1:234080-256820 GCA_027574925.1 Ecitoglossa quadriceps | reverse complement strand
AATCGACTGGTGACTGAGGAATTAAAGTGTCGCCTAAATAATTAAGATTTCGTCTAGACAATCCAGGTGAAAATATTTGCACAGATTGTGATTTGGTGTATGCATACTTTTCTTCCTTTGTTTTCTCGTGACGTCTGATCAAACGTCGATGCCAGATGACGTCGAGAAGTGCGGGAACGGCGCACAAGGCACGAAGCAACAAAACGCGAACTGGAAATGCTTTCAGAACGCAAACAACACAACAAAATAACGGGAGGAAAAAAATGATAGAGGTGGGTAATCACCTGTGAGTTACTGTTAGAATCCTCGATGATCTTGTCTGTCTCCATCTTCATCATGATTCCGGATGCGTCAACTTCTTGATTACTCAAGTTCAACTAAATTCACTAAACTTAATCACAGACACAGCGTTTCTATGTATGAATCTATATAAATTTACGAAGCGTAGTTGCACTTTGATTAAAATATGTCTTCCTAAGTACCTAGTTTACGCGAGAAGCAGTGCGAATCGTCGTGGAGTTATTCTGCCTCTTTGTTTGAAACTTCCCAACGTTGTTCACTCTTGAGAACGTGCCCGATCCGTGTTAGACATTTTTCGATGCGACCCAAGTGCGAATTAGGTCGAAAGCAAACGCGGCCCGCGCGAATCACCAACGAGTCCGCATCCCAAACTCGCCCGCTGCGTCCACACCCTCGCCGCACAACCCCAAATCGCAAAACGATGAATTTTAATAGCACGCGTAGTGATTCGGGAATTTCACGTTTCCTTCCTTCCTAGCTTGGCGATCACTGCTAGCGCAGCGTGTGGAGAAGGTTGGCTTTGGATCCGGAGCACGTAGTATCACCTGAGTTAGCACAGTCCGGTTATAGTTTCGAATGCAACGAGTGGGTTCACGATATTCACTGGACAAACATGCTGGGCAGGTGCAGGCTTAGATTGTTACTTCGTTTGTATGAAGTCGTCGCCGCAAGTGTTTTCTGTCTCTCTGACGGCGCGCACTCCGCCAGCCCGCCCGTCGCACTACAATCGTCGACTATGCGACGACGGCGACATGGTTGACCTGGTTGACGTTGCCATGTCTACCAACCTGGCGAAATTCCCCCAACGCCTCTAGGACTCCAGATCACTATCATCAGAGGCAAATACGGGCAAAAGCTCGCTGATTACGTCGTATCTACGTCTGAGAGATTCCAATTCATGTACCACCACTGTACATGTCACAGTTGCAATTGATTTTGCTGAAGCGTTGTGTCACACGACTATCTTTACGGTCTTCAATCGTTGTCGCGATTGGTTTCCCTCTAATGTGATTTTATCAAAGTGATTACATTCTTTAACTTGTGTCGAGTTGTTTAAAATCAAATTTTAATCAGCCCAGTGTTCTCTGGTATCATTAACTCACCTAATTGAAACTACTTTTAAGAAACTTAATGTATGTATTATCATCCCAAAGTAATCACACCAGAAATTCCATAAAATTATTTTTCCCAAAGGCATGCTATATATGTTATATAATACTATTTTATTATTTCCTACTAAAAATATTTTTTCTTATAAATTAATTATTTACTTCTTCTATTTACTTAGATAAATTAATTCCTTCTAGTTAAGTTTCAACAAATACTCGTACTATTTATGGTTTTCAAATGTATTTTGGGTTGCATAGTATACGTTGAACTTCGACTGCATCATTTCAAAATTGAAAGAAAACTAAGTTAACAATACAAAAAGTAATTAATTATTTCTTATGTTAATATGTTGCCTTATATTTATTGAATAATCTAAATTTATTGTGTTAACATATTTGGTTTTCAAAATTATATAATTTTTGCCATTTATTTATCATTTCAGTGATTGGAAACTTGTTGATCTTACTCTGGGTACAGATAGATAACAACTAGTTCAATTAAAAGCAAATGAAAAAAATAATCACCATGGCATACATTTAATATAAAGTGGTCGTTCATGATGTATAAATCCGAAATGAATTCCAGGTTGGTAAATTTTGCAAAGGCCGGCAAGAAAATTGTCGCTGCCGCCGTCAATTATAAGTAAGCACTCTAAAAACATTTCTAACTAAATAACAACAATTGTGAACAAAAATAATTTGCAATGTTTCTTTATAGCTCACTGTTAGTTCAACTGAATCGAGCAAAATCAAACGAACCAGTGATTTTCCTCAAGCCTAGTACAAGTTATATTGTCGAAGGACAAGACATTATTGTAAGGTTTTCTCTAGCATTTAATAAATTCTGAACTTCAAATATTGCAAATAATAATTAGCAATGCTGTTTTATCTTGCGTAGATTCCTAAAGGATGGACAGTAAACGAAGAAATCGAACTTGGCATTATCATTGGCAAAATCTGCAAAAATGTTGACAAAAAGTCTGCGATGGATTATGTCGGTGGATACTGCGTGGCGCTGGATATGACAGCCACTTCAGAATTGGTAATTGCTACCACTTACACATGAAATTTATCTCACGTTCATCAAACAACATAACACTTATTTGTTTTATTTATTAACAGGCACTTGCAAGGTCAAAAGGTTGGCCTTGGACCATGGGCAAAGGATTCGACACATCGTGTCCTGTGAGCAGGTTTATTACCAAGGAAGAAATCCCAAACCCGCATGATGTCAATCTGTGGTGCGACGTGAATGGTACGAGGAAACAGGATGGCAATACAAACGACCTCACGTTTGATGTCCCTGAGCTGATTAGCTATTGTTCTAAATACATGACTTTAGAACCTAATGATATTATCCTTACTGGGAGCCCAACTGGTATGGGACCAGTGGTCCATGGCGATTGCATTGAAGGTGGAATCAAGGATTTGGTTCATTTTAAGTTTAATGTTAAAGAGGAACAATGAGTTGGTTGTAAGTTTTAATAATTCAACTCAAATTGTTGTTTTGTTAAATTTTTAGGAAATTAAATTGGTATTTCAATATAAAAACAACAATAATGTCGCAACACCCACAGAAAATCACTTAATTATTGTGACATGCCAATTGTTTACTATATATATATATATACAAATTATAGCACAAAGTACCCACATTTAATTTAAAACAATGAAATTAATGGGTATCTACATTTTCCTCCAATTAATAACACATTTTTATCTTACTAATGCTGCTAGAATCCTAGCAGTAATCGCAGTGCCTTCCTTCAGCCACCAATCGTTTTTCCGTCCATTATGGCGTGAATATCTTCAAAATGGACACCAGTTAACTCTGATTACAACTGACCCAATGCCAAGAGAATACCGCCATCACCATCCAAACCTTACACAAATAGATGTGAGCATGGTATACGATACAGTAGAAATCAATGTCTATCAAATGGTGCAATACCACAATGATAAATTTAAAGAAGTAAATTATCTACTGGAACAACTTCTTGTAATCAGCCGACGTGAATTGCAACATCCAGAAGTTCAGAATCTCTTTATAGATAAAACAATTCAATTCGATTTGTTGCTCATTGAAGATATTGCTCCGGTAATGTATGTTTTCAAACATCGATTTAGAGTTCCTTGCATTGCGGTTTCCTCGTTGGATGTATCACCATGGACACATGAATTTGTCGGAAATCCCGTTCATCCTCTACTGTATCCAAATATTGTAATGCCAGCGGAAGATCTGGAGGAAGGTTTATTAAAAAGAGTTGCAACTGTGTTTTTTGATGCGATTTTAAGAATATATTATGAGCATGTTTTGATACCCCAAATGGACAAGATGGTGAGGGAAATATTGGATACAAATATTCCTAGCATTTTAGAGTTGCACCAAAGCATTGACATGGTATTTGCTAATGCAAATCCAGTTTTCTCTGGAGTACGACCATATACCACAAGAACTATATCGTTAGCTGGAGGATTTCATACTTCCGGAACCAAACAACAACCTAAAATGGCGACGGTTTGTTGAATTTACTCTCAGTCCACTAAAAAATTGTTTCTATTACTTTAATATCTACTGATTTTAGGACCTTGCCATGTTCTTAGATACTTCTTACCAAGGAATAATTTATTTCAGCTTAGGCACAAATATCAAAGGAAAATATCTCTCCCAAGAAATAATCAAGACTTTCATGACAGTATTCAGTCAAATACCATACAGGGTTTTATGGAAATTTGAATTAGATATTGCTATCAGCATTCCCAAAAATGTGAAAATAGTTAAATGGTGTCCTCAACAAAGAATTCTGAAACATCCAAACATCAAAGCGTTTATAACTCAAGGAGGAATACAATCTTTAGAAGAAGCATTACTTTCTGCTGTGCCAGTTATTGTAATACCCTTTTTCTTGGATCAGCAAACAAATGCTAGACAAGTTTTTAGAAATGAAATTGGACTTCTGTTAAACTATGATTCCGTAACAGCTGTAAATCTAAATAGATCAATTGTTGAAGTTGTTACCAACTCAAAATATAAAGAGCAAGCAAGGAAACTGTCGAAAATGATTTTGGATCGTCCACAGACGCCATTACAAGAAGCTGTTTGGTATACTGAATATTTACTAAGACACGGTAGTGATAGGTGTTTGGAAAGTAAGAAACTTCAAAGATATCAATATTATATGCTTGATATTCTAGCTATTGTTTTCTTCATGTTGATTTTGTTGCTGTTTCTATTCTGCTTGTTTCTTAAATGTTTCCTAAGTAAGTTGATATCGATGAAAACAAATTTTGTCAAATCAAAATCGGAATAAATACTAATGTCAGAGCATTTGTTACCAACATATTACATGAAAATGTCAGAAGATGAGTGAAATTATTCGAACATGGCTGCAAACCAGACTTGGTCTTCTCTTCGAGGATCAAACATGGGAAGAAGACCGTGGTGGGGGTATCCTCGCATCGCTTTTGAACTCCTACGCCCTTATAAACGACGATCAACTGAAGATAATCATGTCCAAACAAGACGATTTGTATTTGGCTACACTGGAAGTAATGCGCTTAACAATACAATATTTAGGAATTCATTTGGACAAAGAAGAATTCCAAAATGTCCTTGATGCCAAAGGAACTTCAGTCACAAAACTCTTCTATGAATTATACCTTGCTCTTAACAATAAAGACACTGCTGATGTATTGCTGGCGCAGAAACTAATGAAGCCTGTCAAATTATCTCGTTTTTCTGTTATCACCCACGAGGACGCCTACGAAGTAAATGAAGGGATTGAAATAGAAAAGTTTAATAATCCTTTAGCTTTGGGCCTTTCTGCCCGAGAAGAAGTAGTAAAATATCATGTTAAGAAATATTTAGAACTCATGGAAAAATGCAAGAGGTCTAGAGAAGAGTATATGGCCTTCCTGGAAAATAAGCGTATTGCAGATAAAGGACGATTTGTGGATTTACCACGAACTAGTACCAATGTTAGCACTAAAACAAGTTTCGATATAAATGAGTTGCCAGAAGATACAGAGAGTTTAAACCAATCCGTATCGGAATTAGTAACGGAGACAAAGAAAACAAAAAAACTCCGATGTATTGTACCTGATTCGAAGCTTGCAAAAAAGATAATCAGCAACATTCAGAATAATTCTTTAAAAACAAGTAAAAACCAAGCAATGCGTGACACTTTCCGCAAGCAGATACTAAATAATCTCTGGGATAAACTATTGGCAGAACAAGAAGATTACTTCAAGAATCAATTCACAGAGAAGCTGCAACAACAGAGTTTGTACGAACAACGGATGACATTATGTTTGTTAAATGTACGCGAAAAGCGACATGACATGGCAAAGGAGAAAAGCGAGATGATGGCACAAATTCGTGATGAGCAAGAAAACCACGCTATTAATAAACTGTTTGATAGTGAGCATAAGAAGGACTTGAAAAGATACAAATATTATGCTGACAAAGATCGAAAATTAAAGCTGCATAGAAAGTTGTTTGAAAGAAAAAAGGAAGCTATGCAAGCGGAAACTAAGGCTGAATGTGAAAGCATTATAAAAGATATCCTGGATATTTCTTTCTACAATATTGAATACCAAGCTGATCATTGTGAACCCGTCCCAAGAAGGAAGAAAGATGATCTGGCGAGACTATTCGTTGAACGTCAACCCATATTTGATGTACTATCAGATGTCACCGAGATTATTACTAATGAAGATGATTCTAGTGATGATGTGATTGACCCTTTTATGCTGACGGAGTTTACAAGACAGAATGTATTGGATGATCTGACTTTTGAAGATTACCACAGTTTTAAGTGGCCTTGGGATTTTAATTCGTGGATGGAATTCCCGGAATATACTGACATGACCTTGGGTTTGAATATTTTAGGACATATTGTCTATCGTCTTCTTCAAAGGAAATCTCGTACAAAGTCCGTAGCTGTAACAACTCCAGTGCATCGTCCTGATATAGCTATCTGCATTGATGGTTTGCATAGTTTAGATTTCCTCCCTGCTTTAGAGCAACTCTTACGCGCAAGGAAAGTGAAGATAATACAAATAACAGAAGCTATTGAATTTTGCCTAGCTGCATTCAAAGAAGAATTCACTCAAACTATGCTCGATGATATTTATGATATTGCTGCTGAGAACATCGTAAAGGAAACAGAACAGGAAATTGTGAAAAAGAAAGCTCCTTCCAAGAAGGACTTAAAGAAAGGTTCAAAAACACAATCCATAAAAGGGACAGAAGAGAAAAAAAGGAAGAAATCTAATAAATCCAAACAAGTTTCTGAATTTAACCTTGACCAAATCAAGACCCAAATGGTTGAAGATAAGGATTGTCAAACACCGACACTCTTCCCAGGCGAGGAACCTAACATAAGTCCAGCTGCAAGAGTTGGAAAGCATTTATTTGAAGTAATCAATTTGGGAGAGACGCCTGATGAATACCTCAACGCATCTGCTTTAGCTGAATACTTGCAAAGTTTTAACTACAACGAAGTTCTAGGATGGGCTTTGGTTAACTACCCGCAAACCATCCAACAAGCTGTTATTTTAGAGGAGACACTATCAGGCAACAAGATCCCTTTTGAGATCAGTAACCTCCCAGATCAGTGTGATGAAGTACTAATCGATGTTGAACCACGACCTGGATTTCAATACGCAGGTCCTGCGAAATTACGCACTTCTAAACTGTTTGACAAACCAAAAGAAGTTCTTGAAGATTTGGATTGTAATACATTTCTAACGGCTTTTATTGAAATGCGGACGGAAGATAAAAATGACCCGGGTGAACTGATTTATGATTGCTTTAAAACGGTAGAGAATAAGAAAGCATTGTGTAAGTTCTATAGGGACCAAGGGTGTAAGTATACGTTGTACTATAAAGAGATGGATTTTGAAACGGTTAAACATTTGGGGAAGTTAATTCTGGGGAATACTGTTATGCCTCCGCAAGATTCGGAGACGATGTTTACTGATGCAGTTCATTATGTCGAGGCTAATTTTGGTGACTTGATTACTTCTGGAAATACAAACGTCGTCAAGGATGAACCAGAGAAGGACAAAAAGAATAGGAAATCAAGAAAGTCTCAAGCATCGACAGAGGTTTTATCAGAAAAATTACATTTAAAATCTGCAATGTTGGTGAAGAGCAAACTGGATAATATTAGTAAAAAAGAGAAGAAAAACAAAAGCAAAAAATCCCTATTTGAATCCCACAACGTTGACAACAAAACAGAAGAAGGCTATATGCTTGCTTCAGCTACAGAAGTGGAAGAAATCAAAGAACCTCCACCACCACCAGCCTTACCCGGTGAGGACAATTGGACATATTACGACCTCCCCATTCAACCTTACTACGAAGAAATCTTGAGCACTTTGTGGGAAAATATTGAAGATATCTACACTACAGATATGAAGCAGTTGTTTTTCCGTCGTAGGGCTATCATGGATGCATTGATTCCTTACAATACGCACGTGAAAAACAACATGCTACGATTTATTGCACGTCCAGATATTAAGCAAAAATACCTCACAGACTTCCAATTAGCCTATAATGCATTTGAACAGGATATGCGTGAAGATGACGAAGTAAAAGCGGAGTTGCACATGAGGATTGAAGAGTTCCGCGAAAAGCTCTGGAAATTTTGTGATGAGCGTATGTTGGAAAATGAATCTGAAAGAATGCGCATTATACAGGAGAACTGGGTAACTACACAACTAATAGAATTATGTAACATTTATACTATGTTTATTCAGTTGGAATTGGATAGGTCGACCGATACGAGTCAGATGCTTGTAGATTATTATTCAGCTATGATTATTAATACTCCTTGTACTGAGCCAATATTAAATAACTATAAGCTTGAAATCATCGTACTGCCAACAACGATTGAAGACCTGGATCATGTTGCTCCTTTTGTAGAGTTTACAGAAGATATCATGCAACATGTGGAGAAGTTCTTGAAAGAAGAATATCAAGACCAGAGAAGTACTACTATGTTTAAACCCGAAAAGAATCCCTTTGTAAACAAGATAAGAGTGAATTTGGGCAACGCCAGGAAAAATATAGATGAGAATCTTAAAAATTGCGAGAGGACGATATCTAATTTGGAAAGGAAGTTTAATCCAAAAGCTGACAAAGTCAAAGAAAAGAAAGGCGATAAAAAGGAAAAAAAAGGTAAGGAAAGAACCGTCTCAGTTGTTAGTGAAGTATTTACACAAGAACCGGACAATGAAGTAAAACAACACTCTCTGGACCTTCTTCGGGAATTGCAAACAGTTATTAAGGGTGAAAATCTTCGATGTGCTTTGAGACTCAATATTCTAGAACATGCGTTTCAAGAAGAATTACAGGATATGCTAGATAAAAGTATAGGAGGCTTTGCTACACTCTATAAATTCATTGATCAGAAATACCAAAATGAAATTAATGCTGTTGAGCAAGCAGCAAAACTCTTAAAACGCGCTGTCGAAGAAGAAACACCCATTCAACCGGAAATGCGCCTTGAAAACGACAAGTTTTATGTTAAACTTGGATCTCTCATGTACGAATCACCTCTTCCTGATGATGAGATCCCCATTTATGAGCCCATCAACGATGATGTGTTTTCCATCGCTCAACTTTCCCGCATTGCGGATGTTTTGTACAGATTAGCTCCCACTGGTATTATTCCATCGAGAGCATTTACTTTCCTTGTACAAGAGTTTATAGTACATCGTGATGATGACGGCAAAGGAGACTTTATGCCAAAACTATGGAAGAAACTGCCGCCACATAAAGTGCAGTTGGTAATGAACAAAATCTTCGGTGATACAGTATATTTAGACTGGAAGGATTTTATTATCTACTGCTTCGGAGTTCCATTTCCTACAGAAAGAGAACTACTTCAAATACGCTCAAAGTTTAGAGCGCTGGATCCTGACATGACTGAGTTTATACACGATTTCCAATATCCTCAGATCAAATTTTGGTTTGAGGACGAAGTACATTCACAAAGATTACAACATTTACGCGATTTTCTCTTTCGTTTATATAGCTGTGACAAGCGCCTTAACTATCCGGCATTATTGCTAGGTTTTTGTAAAGACACAGAACCAATTTTGGGTTTTGCCAAAGCCCTCGTGGTATCCTTGGGTAAAATGATCATTATAGATGAAGAACGTGGTTCAACACATTACGCCCACGGTTTAAAGAAGATCATGGCGACCGAAATAAGCAGTATTGTTACGCATAAAGAACGTGTGGATAATACAACGTGCATTTCCGAGGAGGTGATTGAGAAATTAATTGATGAAACTATTCATTGCAGTAACAGTATAGTGAAGACTGCGTTGGACGACAATGCTGCACCTCTTTGTACCCATGATGTTATGGAATACTTGAATCAATCGCAGATGCAAGCGCCGTTCGAAACAGATGAAGAGAAACTAGTGCAGTGCAGTGAATATGATATTACGAGTGTCAGTGACGACGCTGAATATCATGTCAGTTTTGATACTGTGATAAACATCTTCACCGTGATGCTTCCTTGGTTGCACAAGATCAAGTTATTCGGAGAATTGACTTTCCACGAACGGTTTGCTATGTTGTATAATTCATTGATTAACGAAGATGTTCGAGTTGCTTACATCTATCAGATTGCAAACCATCCGGATTTTTTGAAAATGTTTGAAAAGTTCTACAAATTTTATGACTGCCGGGTTAGTGATATTGTTAGGACGATAGTAGAAAATGACACTTAGCTAATTGTCATTACAAATTATTTCCCAATGTCTGCACTATATATATATTTGCAATAAAAATTTCATATAAACTAGCATCATGATATGTTAGACATAATTTTCTCCAATGGCAGTCCAAATAGTTTTGTACTCTGGCTCAATATCAATTAGTATATTTGTGGGAATGCATGCAGTATAAAATAAATTCGGGAATAACGTCTTCAATTCACTGCAAAATGACCTAGCGACTGTGTCTTCTAAATCGGATGGAATACCAAGAAATACAACATTACCACCAAGTAACGCAGATATAGCACTTACAAAATTGCTCCTAAAGTCAAGGTTGTTACATATAACTCGGTACGAAGGCGAATTCAACTGCTTCACTTCATATTGCCCATACAGACTGACTTTGGAGCCCCTTGCTTGAGCAGACAATATGAGTTGTTGCATATGTTGTGCCATCTTATTACTTGATTTAAGCTTATTCGCCACTGCAGTTGTTACAATGAAAAGATGATTAATTCGACCTTGTTCTCCCTTTGCAAACCAGTCTTTCTGAGCTTTCTTGCAAGTATTATAGGATCCTTGAAAAATAGTTTCTACCAAAGGAAGAAGCAAGCCGACGTTAGCGCCATAATCGCCGGGACGAAAGATTCCATGAGTGTTGATCCATACCCTAGACACCTAAACCAATTCATTAAACATAAAATAATTTTCAGTCCAAGCATAAATTACATTTAAATTATGGATGATTTCATGTACCAATCCAACGTCGTTTGCCCAAACACCAGCCGCAAAGTTTTGTTGTTGATTGTTGCATAAAGCAACTGCCTCATTAATCCCCCTGAACCCTAATACATTCAAATATGGAACATGTGCTTGTTTTTCATTTATAACACTGTTATTATAAACCTTCCCTCCGACAAACAAAGCTGCCATAGAATTATCGTCAGAACGAAACACTTCTATACCCTTTGATTCTGCCACGGCCAAAGTCTCTTTGAATTTTGACATATAATCACTCAGCAAATATGGAACAGCAAAATCCACTTGTTTATCAACCCCTTTTCCAAATCTAACTTGACTCAAACGACGTTTTAGTTTTGCAATCACGTCGTTGATGATATTCTCTTGCACCAAAACAGTGTTTACTGACCATGGCATTAATCCCTGTTCAGCAAAAGCGGCATTTACGATTGATTCGCATGCAGAATCCAAATCTGCACCATTGAAAACAAGAACTGGAGTGCGTGAATTGATTTCAAGTTCGCACTTTGTTTCAAACAAAAGATCAATTTTGTATATCTCACTGAAATGAAGAATAGCTTTAATTAAGGTATCTCAAATTAGTCTCTCAGATGTCTCACCATTGCTTCCTGATAATGTCCCTTATTGCTGATAAAATAATTGCCAGTTTAGAATCAACCAGAAAGATTGTTACACTATGAAAAAAATCATACATGCCAATAAAATGTGCAACACATGATAGTACTGAGTTTAAAGGTACAGCACTATAACAAACAGAACTTGACCAGAATACATTTCTACAAGTTGAGTAGAATAATAAAGTATCCAAAAAGTAATTGATTGATTTTACAGCATCTTTGTAGGTAAAACCTCTCACAAACATTTCCATTTCTGCAAGGAGTCTCACATTTTCCTTTAGTTCACCTACAATTCTAAACGCAAAAAGAAATTGATATATTATTGCTTACAATGTAACTACATACTCTTGGTAAAAGTGATATTTTGCAATTGGGTCATGTTCTTTTCTAGCTTGATATGGTGTGGCAGATGAAAATATGACTTCTTCATTAAGTTTAATGTTCTTCTTAGAAAGCCATTCCTAAATTAACAAGATGTTTCAAGAAGAAAGAGGAGTATGATTGAATTGGAATCAATAAGTCACTTACTTCTGCAAGTTTAGTACTTTCTACAGCCTCTCCAAAACTCATCTCATTAAATGCTGCCACAACGTTTTGTTTGTCGAGTTTGCTGTTTACAACCATTGTAATTAATTAAGAATCCAACTACTTCTAGGTTGCTCCACGTAGTTGCTGGCTGTTATAGTAGAACTGTTCTGATAAGGTCACAAGGGCTCACAAATAAGCTTGAAAATAATTAACATACCCATATTAATGTATTTTATTTATCTGCTCCCCCCATACAATAACCGCAGCAACGGCAGCAATCTTCCACCACCAACTTCTAGAACGTTTCGTTTTTATTCGCTTGTTTTTCAGGTTAGAAGCTCCTTTGCTTGTGTTTGCCATGGCGGATGCTGCAGCGCGACAACTTCAATATGAATATAAAGCCGTAAGTACAATTTAATATATAAATAAAACCCTTAAATTAAATCAGGAAAACGAAGTGAAATTCATCAATATAACTTTTCATATTTCGCCCAATTCTTCAATATGCACCTAACGTTTCGTTAACGTTTACTTTGCAGGTTATATTTTTGTAAGTAACTTGCTTGTTGTTTGCTTTAGAACTCCAATTTGGTTCTGCAAGCAGATGTTCGACTTATTGAACGAAGAAGTCGCGATGAAGCCACCGGTGAAGTCATGTCCCTCTCGGGGAAGCTGCTGGGTACACGAATGGGAGATCGTGCACAACGGACACGTCCTGGCAAAGCAGAGGAACGTAAAGTAAAACGCCAAAAGCGAGATGAAGCACAATATGATTTTACGCGGATGAAAGGCGCCACACTTCTCTCAGAAGGTGTTGACGAGATGGTCGGTATCATTTACCGCCCAAAGACGCAAGAAACTCGCCAGACCTATGAAGTGCTGCTTAGTTTTCTGCAGGAAGCACTTGGTGATCAACCCAGAGATATTCTTTGTGGAGCAGCTGATGAAGTCCTTACAGTTCTAAAGAATGATAGATTAAAAGAACGTGAGAAGAAGAAGGAAGCAGAGACTTTGATTGGGGGCATTGCAGATGAAAGGTTTGCACTGCTGGTTAACCTAGGGAAGAAAATCACTGATTTTGGTAGTGATGATTCAAAAGCTGCAAATGCTGGAGAGGAGAATATTGATGAGCAGTATGGTATTAATGTACAGTTTGAGGAATCAGAAGAGGAAGATGATGAGGATATGTTTGGTGAAGTCAGGGAAGAGATGGATGAAGAAGAAGGTGAGGAAGCAAGAGAAGATGGAGCAATTCATGCTGAAAACTTGGGTGGAGTTGAAGAAATGAAGAAGGAAAAGCCTCTGCATCCATTGGATATTGATGCATATTGGTTACAGAGAAGATTGTCTAAAATATATGATGATGCTATGGTCTCACATGCAAAGGCTAATGAGGTATTAACAGTTTTAAAAGATGCAAATGATGATAGAGAGTGTGAGAACCAACTGGTTTTACTACTGGGCTATGATTGTTTTGATTTCATTAAACAGTTGAAGAAACACAGACAAATGATTTTATATTGCACAATGCTAGCTAAGTCGCAAAGCGAATCAGAACGTCAGAAAATCCGAGAGAAAATGGCAGAAGACAACAGTTTATCAAAGATTTTAAAAGTTTTGGATACTGGAAAGGACGACGAAGATGATGATGGCGATTCAGGTGATAGATCATCAAAACGGAAAAGGTCTGATATTGACAACGACATGGCAATAGCAAGTAATGTGCCTGGATGTAGACAAGTCATTGACTTTGAAGATTTGGTATTTGCTCAAGGTAGTCACTTTATGGCGAATAAAAGATGTCAACTCCCAGATGGGTCTTTTCGTAAACAACGCAAGGGCTACGAAGAAGTACATGTACCAGCACTGAAACCAAAACCTTTTGCAGATACCGAGAAGTTGAAACCGATTGATGAACTTCCAAAGTATGTACAGCCTGTTTTTGATGGATTTAGAACGCTAAATCGTATTCAGAGTAGATTATGTAAAACAGCTCTGGATTCCGATGAGAATTTACTGCTTTGTGCTCCAACTGGTGCTGGTAAAACCAATGTTGCATTGTTAACAATGATGCGAGAGATTGGTAAACATATTAATGATGATGGTACTATCAACGCTGATGAGTTCAAGATCATTTACGTGGCACCTATGAGGTCACTAGTACAGGAAATGGTGGGTAACTTTGGGAAGCGTCTAGCCAGTTACAATTTAACGGTGTCGGAGTTGACTGGAGATCACCAACTGACTAGGGAGCAGATTGCTGATACGCAGGTGATTGTTTGCACTCCTGAGAAGTGGGATATTATCACACGTAAAGGTGGCGAGAAGACCTTTACGTCTTTAGTAAGGCTGATTATTATCGATGAAATTCATCTTCTTCATGATGAACGTGGGCCTGTTTTGGAAGCTTTGGTAGCGAGGACGATTCGCATGATTGAAGCAACTCAAGAAGACGTACGTTTGGTTGGTCTATCTGCCACCTTGCCTAATTACCAGGATGTTGCAACATTTCTCCGCATTAAACCAGAGTCTGGTCTGTTTCATTTTGATAATAGCTTCAGGCCGGTTGCGCTAGAGCAACAGTACATTGGCGTAACGGAGAAGAAGGCTTTAAAGCGGTATCAAGTTATGAACGAGATTGTCTACGAGAAAACTATGGAACATGCGGGTAAAAACCAAGTTTTGATTTTCGTGCACTCGCGAAAGGAGACCGGGAAGACAGCACGGGCCATTAGAGATATGTGCCTTGAAAAAGATTCTTTGGGGCAGTTTCTACGCGAGGGATCAGCATCCATGGAAGTTCTACGAACCGAAGCAGAGCAAGTAAAGAACCAGGAGTTGAAAGATTTGCTCCCGTATGGATTTGCCATCCATCATGCAGGTATGACTCGAGTGGATCGTACACTAGTAGAAGATTTATTCGCCGATAGACATATTCAAGTACTTGTATCAACTGCTACTTTAGCATGGGGTGTGAATTTACCAGCTCATACAGTAATCATCAAAGGTACACAGATTTATAATCCAGAGAAAGGGCGTTGGGTGGAGTTGAGTGCGTTGGATGTGCTTCAAATGTTGGGGCGTGCTGGTCGTCCGCAGTATGATACCAAAGGTGAAGGTATTCTCATCACCAATCATAGTGAATTGCAATACTATCTGTCGTTGTTGAACCAACAACTCCCAATTGAGTCACAGTTGATTTCCAAACTCCCGGATATGTTGAATGCTGAAATCGTTCTTGGTACGGTACAAAACGTAAAGGACGCTGTTACTTGGTTGGGTTATTCTTATCTGTACATTCGCATGTTAAGGCAGCCTACTTTGTACGGGATATCCCATGATCAGATAAAGGAAGATCCACTTTTGGAGTTCCACCGGAGTGATATAGTACACACTGCTGCATTGCACCTTGATCGCAGTGGACTGGTCAAATATGATCGTAAAACAGGTCAGTTCCAAGTTACTGAACTCGGACGTATTGCTTCTCATTATTACTGCACTCATGACACGATGTCTACTTATAACCAACTCTTAAAGCCCATGTTAAGCGAAATAGAACTCTTCAGGGTATTCAGTCTTTCTGGGGAATTCAGGAATATCTCGGTGCGTGAAGAGGAAAAGATTGAACTGCAGAAACTGATGGAACGTGTTCCTATTCCGATCAAAGAGAGTATTGAGGAACCCAGCGCTAAAGTGAACGTGTTATTACAAGCATACATCTCGCAGTTGAAGCTGGAAGGATTTGCTTTGATGTCTGACATGGTTTACGTTACCCAGTCAGCTGCGCGTTTAATGCGTGCCATTTTCGAAATTGTTTTGCATCGTGGATGGGCTCAACTTACAGATAAAACACTTGCATTATGTAAGATGATTGACAAACGGATGTGGCAGTCGATGTCGCCTTTGAGGCAGTTTAGGAAGATGCCCGAGGAGATTGTAAAGAAGATTGAGAAGAAGAACTTTCCGTGGGAACGTTTGTATGACCTGGGACCTAATGAAATTGGTGAACTCATTAGGGTTCCTAAACTTGGTAAAACCATACATAAATACGTGCATCAATTCCCTAAATTAGAACTCTCTACTCACATCCAACCAATTACCAGATCCACTCTTAGAGTCGAATTGACAATTACGCCGGATTTCCAATGGGATGACAAGTTGCACGGCGCATCTGAGGGTTTCTGGATTTTAGTGGAAGATGTAGATTCAGAGGTAATCCTGCACAGTGAATACTTTTTGTTAAAGGCAAAGTTTGCACAGGATGAACATTTGATTAAATTCTTTGTTCCTGTCTTTGAACCTCTTCCACCGCAATATTTCCTTAGGGTGGTCTCTGATAGGTGGATTGGAGCTGAGACTCAGTTACCAGTCTCATTCAGACATCTTATTCTGCCAGAAAAGAACTTCCCACCAACGGAGCTGTTGGATTTGCAACCGTTGCCGGTCACTGCTTTAAGAAACCCGAAATATGAAGCGATGTACACCGATAAGTTTCCACAATTTAATCCTATTCAAACACAAGTTTTCAACGCCGTGTATAATTCAGATGATAATGTTTACATTGGGGCACCAAGTGGTAGTGGAAAAACAGCAATTGCAGAGTTCGCTATCTTGCGTCTATTCCAGAACAACCCAGATGGAAGATGTGTCTACCTAGTGCCAAAGGATGCACTTGCTGATTTAGTATTCGCTGATTGGCATAATAAGTTCGGCCAAGTTCTTGGCAAAAAAGTGGTACTTCTCACTGGAGAAACTGGTACTGACCTGAAGCTATTAGCTAAGGGACAGGTTGTTATTACTACGGCTGAGAAGTGGGACATTCTTTCAAGGCGTTGGAAGCAGCGTAAAAACGTGCAAAATATCAACCTTTTTATTGTAGATGAGCTGCATTTGATTGGAGGTGAAGATGGACCAGTTATTGAAGTTGTCTGCTCTAGAATGAGATACATTTCTTCGCAGATTGAGAAACCTATCAGGATTATTGCACTGTCTTCTTCTTTAACTGATTACAAGGATGTAGCGCAATGGCTTGGATGTAACGCAAATTGTACATTTAATTTCCACCCTAGTGTGCGCCCAATACCATTGGAATTGCACGTTCAAGGTCTGAATATTACGCACAATGCATCTAGGATGATAGCCATGTCCAAACCAGTCTATAACGCGATCATACGACATAGTACCCATCGTCCTGTTATCATTTTTGTGCCCACTCGGAAACAGGCAAGACTTACAGCCATTGACATGTTGACCTACGCTGCAGCTGAAGCTCAACCAAATAGATTTTTTCATGCAGAGGAGGAGGATATTAAACCATTTTTGGATAGGATGACAGACAAAACTTTGAAGGAAACATTATCGCAAGGTGTGGCTTACATGCATGAAGGGCTAACAGCAAGTGACCATCGATTAGTAGAGCAGCTGTTTGACTCCGGAGCTGTTCAGATTGCAGTTGTGACGAGAGATTTATGTTGGGGTGTAAATATCTTTGCTCATCTCGTTATAATCATGGATACTCAATTCTACAATGGGAAAATCCATGCCTATGAGGATTATCCAGTAACAGATGTTCTACAAATGGTTGGAAGGGCAAATCGTCCTCTTGATGATGACGACGCTAAATGTGTACTGATGTGTCAAAGTTCTAAGAAGGACTTCTTTAAAAAGTTCCTAAATGACTCGCTTCCAGTTGAGAGTCACTTGGACCATCGTATGCATGATCATTTCAACGCTGAAATTGTCACCAAGACCATTGAAAACAAACAGGATGCAGTTGATTACTTGACTTGGACTTTCCTTTACCGTAGATTAACACAAAATCCTAACTATTACAACTTACAAGGTGTTACTCATCGTCATCTTTCAGATCACTTGTCTGAATTGGTTGAGAATACTCTGTCTGATTTAGAACAATCGAAATGTATCAGCATTGAAGAAGAAATGGATACGTTACCGTTGAATCTGGGCATGATTGCTGCTTATTACTACATAAACTACACCACTATAGAGCTATTTAGCTTGTCGTTGAATAGCAAGACAAAAATTCGAGGATTATTGGAGATTATTTCTTCTGCAGCGGAGTATGAAGATATTCCTGTACGTCACCATGAAGATAATATACTTAGGACGTTATCCCAACGTCTTCCGAACAAATTGACAAACTCATCAGGAGGCCAGCCGAAGTACAATGATCCACATATTAAGACAAATCTTCTTCTGCAGGCTCATCTTTGCCGTTTGCAATTGGGAGCTGAATTGCAGGGTGATACTGAGATTGTCCTGTCGAAAGCAATTCGTCTGATTCAAGCTTGTGTGGATGTGTTGAGTTCCAATGGGTGGTTGTCTCCTGCCGTGGCTGCTATGGAACTGGCACAAATGGTTACGCAGGCAATGTGGAGCAAGGATTCATACTTGAAACAATTGCCTCATTTCGCTAACGACGTCATTAAGAGATGCACTGAGAAGGTATGGTAAACATTTCAAATAAATCTGTTCTAATTCTTTGTGTGTGTCCTTGCAGAATGTGGATACTGTGTTTGATATAATGGAACTTGAAGATGAGGATCGCACCAAACTATTGCAGTTGAGTGATGCGCAAATGGCCGATGTAGCTAAGTTCTGCAATCGTTATCCTAACATCGAGATGAGTTATGAAGTGCTGGATAAAGATCGTATTCATTCAGGAAGTTCAGTCCACGTTGCGGTGCAATTAGAACGTGAGGATGAAGTTACAGGACCTGTGATTGCCCCATTCTATCCACAGGTTATTTCCAACGTTTACTTCTCAACCATATAATATAATTTAATTTGTGTTTTATTTGATTCTATTACAGAAACGAGAAGAAGGCTGGTGGGTAGTAATAGGTGATGCTAAAACCAATTCTTTACTTTCCATCAAACGTCTCACACTTCAGCAGAAGGCACGTGTTAAATTGGATTTCGTGGCGCCAAGTCCAGGCCATCATGGATACACCTTATATTTTATGAGCGACGCTTATCTCGGTTGCGATCAAGAATACAAGTTTACAATCGAAGTGGGCGAGTTTGAATCGAGTGGCTCAGAATCGGAGTAATTAAAATTCGATATATGGATAGAATTAGATTTTATACAAATATACAATACAATGTGGTTTAAGTTAATCATGTGTAGCGGTTTATTTTTCTACGACTTTGGCGGCTTCGAAGAAAGTTGAGAAACTCACGCAAGAAATACGGAAATTTATACGAAGCATGCGTTCGTTTATATCTGAACCATGTTAGTTTCTTCTTTATCTACTTCCGGCATCATTACTCGTGCGTTCATCTGGCTCTTCGTATTTTATGAAATCTTTATATAGAGGTAAATAAATAAAACGATAGCCTCCATTAATGCGCGTTGATACAATATAAGGTGGCACTTAACATTCTGACACGGATACAAGTATTAAATAATAAATATTCTGATGAATTACGATGGAAAGTGAAGTACCCAGTTTTATGATTGTGGACATCACTGCTTAATTTTCAAAACGCGTTGGATTTCTTCAAATGTACGACCTTTTGTCTCCGGCAGGAAGAAATAAGTAAAAATGGTTCCTGCTACACAAAAGAATGCAAAGAACCAAAAGGGTGTATATAATCCGAATGCAACCGACATGGGTGAAAATGCTTTGGACACCGCAAAGTTTAATAAGGTGCCGTAGGAAGCCAGGACACTCACTGCTGTACTCTTGATATTGCTGGGAAACAGTTCTCCAAATAAGATATATGGTAAAGGAAGGAGTCCAAAGTTGTAGGCGATGGTAAAGATCACAATACCACTTGTTGGTAGCCAGCCAATTGATGAGACATCGGCTTTCAAATAATCCTGGATAAAGAAGAAAACTCCTTCTGCAATGAGAGCTACTGCACAACCCAAGGCTGAGATGAATGTGATAGGACGACGCCCGAATCTATCCACCACATAGGATGATAACATCACTGTAACAAACAAGATGTTAATTTAATACCTGCCATTTGTTGGAGTAACAATAGGCCTTGCCTGCTGGAAACTGAATCAGGCCAAAGATAATACTTGAAATTTCTGGTTTGACAATACTGAGAGATTGTTCTATAATTGATTGCTGGTAAGCTTCAATTGCAACGCCACCGCTAAACAACTGCAGAGTTTTCACTCCAACCATGAGTAGAATAACCTTGCGGTATTTCTGCTCTGAGAAGAAGGTTTTGAATGTTTCCTTGTTCTCCAATTGGGCTTTTACTGACTGTTCGATGTCCATGAGCTTGTGTTTGACGAAAGTATCATCATTGGTGCCACTCAGGAACTGGATTGCTTTACGTGCGCCATCGTAGTCTCCATTTTTGACCAAATCATGTGGAGATTCAGGCATGAAGAAGAAGACAGATAGAAATGTAACTGGCACCATTGCGCAAATGATTGCTAACCACGTGTATGAAATGAAAGGTCCAGCTGCCAGAATGATGAAAGATCCGACTAGTTTCATAAAGGCATAAGATGTCCCAAGTTTACCACGAATGTCATCATCTGCGACTTCTCCATTGTATAGAGAAACACACTGGGAAAGCAAAGGAACATATTGGAGTTTCAATTGACTGATTGGTTTATTGTGTTCCTAGGACTTACGGTTGAAATGAATCCAACACACAAACCAGCTACAAATCGAGCTATATAAAGTGCAATGACATTCTTGATGAAGATGATAACCAACCAAGGGACAAAGAGGCAAACACCTGATACAAGGAGGATTTTTCTACGTCCAAGTTTATTGATTAAAATTGGTTGTATCGCAGTCAAGGGAAGACCAGCTAGGATGAATATTGCAACCATCCAAGAACCCTCTTCCTGAAATGGGATAAAATTTAGAATTATATTCAGCTTATATGCATTAGCTTCAGTTTTGTTTACAGCCGTCATTCTTCTATCCAATGGTGTATCTTCGCCAGTCAATTGTGGAAGAGTTGGAGATGGCCATGATGAGTACATCGTGTAAGATGTGACGGCTGCAGATGCTGTTCCCAAGACATTACATGTAAATCAATATTAATAACTTCTACTTAGCCTAATTAGTCTTTTACCTGCTAAGCACGCAACATATTGGAAGAACCGTGAGTTCTCCTGTTTCTTCATCATTAACAAGGATTACTGTTTGAAAATTCTAGTTTAACCACTAGTTTAATCTTCAATGATTAATTCACGCGTTTATTACAAATATTCCCAATGCTTGATTCGTTGTAAATACTTTGCAGTATTTATGATTGTTTTGTATTTTTTCATACGCGACGATCTTGGTGATCATTCTGTTTCGCATTGATTGCCTCCCTGCAATATCACAAATAAGGTCTCAAGCTTGGCGATAAAAACATTTCAATGTCATTCAAACAAATCTCGCTTCATTCAATGGGCGTGATGCCGTTATTATCATGATGCCACTTGTGGAATAAGATAACAAATCGTTAAGGTGAAAAACTTTATCTGGACTTGTTGTTCGTTGTTAATGAGAGCGAATTTAATGAATTAGCTAATTAGCAGAATACATACAGTTAGCATTAAAGTGAAGGGAAATAAATAAACGATGAGTACGCGAGATTATTTTATCTCAAGTGAATGCTAAACCTTATGATTTACAATTAAAAAAGCAGATACACCCTTTTGAAATTGTATATAATAACAAGTCTGACAAGATCATTGTAAAGCTGCGAAACTCCTTTTGGGAGCAACAGAACAATGCCACATAAAATACTCTTGAATTTCTCATAAATCTTGGACGTAAATAGTTCCTTAGGATAGATTAGAACTTCTTTGGTTTTTTCTTCGGGCGCAAAAACTAGTTGTAAAAGTAATGGTTGTGATCGTGACTTTGATGTGACCACCAACTCTTTCTTGGCCCCCGTTTTCTTTTTATGGTACGTGCGAGCATGTAGGCTGGTTTTTCCTTAGTGGTTTTTCTTTGGCGAACTGTGAGTTTAACTTTATAATGTGCCGTTGAATTTCAAGTAGCACCATCTCATAAAACTTGAGGCACTTGAATGATGTAGCAATTTTATCATTTTGTTAGAATACTTACATGATTCTTAATACAACATTATATTTTGTTTGATTCACATAAGTTAAAGAACTTCCTTAAGACTTTTTCTCTGATGAAATGAACACGTTATTAATAACACATTAATTATTTTGGTATTTTAAACTTACTCCGTGGAAAATAAAGAGTTAATTCAATATTTTCATGGGTTTTAATTGTGTTTAAAGATAAATTAAATTATAAACCATTTAATTAGTACATTTCATCACTCTTTATATATTCAGTGCAGTTTTACTGATATAGATTTCAATATTGAATCGACGACGACGCCAAAGCCAATGAAGTAAAATTGCCTCTACAATCAACTTTGTAGCAAAGTTATGTAGAGGCATTCTGCTGGCGATGGAGGTGCATTTAAAAAAAAAACTGCGCTATATAGACTTAGATTTTATTTCGCGGTGTTGGTTATCGGCAGTTTTTATTTATTTAGTTAGTCCAAGCACGTCGGAATGATTGCAATCAATGGCATTGTTATGTGTGGAATGCCTCAACACCAATGATACACCATCAAGATTATATCCATGTACAATGTGTAATAAATACAGTTGATAATGATAATTGAACGAAAGTGAAAGTAGGAAAATGTATTCAGTTAATTTACGA
>JAODGC010000002.1:203968-223080 GCA_027574925.1 Ecitoglossa quadriceps | reverse complement strand
AATTAAACGAGGCTAGTGTTCTTGCGTGTGATGTAGATGACAAGTTGCGATGGTTGCCGATAGTAGCCAGCGTACGCAGTCTTGTCTGGCATGTTTATCGATCGCGCGTTATCCCTAACAAAACGATAACTGATTAACAAACTTTCGGATAAAAATTTACATCTGATGGCAAGAGGAAACATGCGTGGACGCGGAGGAGTTGGTCGTGGCATTGGTCGTCACCCATTCAAGCCAAAACTCTTCTTGCCAAGACATCCATTTGACTTAACCTTAGCAGAGGCAACATTTCCCAAACTAAAGCCATCCCCAGATGAGGCTGCATTTACAACTGCTTTGCTCAAACGTAATGCCGATTTATCTCCAACAGCTGCCGAGCAAACAGCAATACTCAACTTAGTGACAAAGATTCACACGGTACTTGATAATCTAGTGGTTGCTCCAGGCACTTTTGATGCTTGTGTAAGTTTCATAATCTAACATTTATTTTTATGTTTTAAATAATTATTTTAGCAATTGGAAGAAGTACGGCAAGTTGGATCATTTAAGAAAGGAACTATGGTTACAGGCCACAATGTAGCTGATATTGTAGTAATTCTTAAAACACTCCCTACAAAGGAAGCTGTAGAGGCACTAGGTAACAAAGTCCGTGATGATCTGAAGAACCTCATGAAATCAGAGGTAATCAATAAAGGTGAGTCCCTTAATCACGCTATTAATGAGCGTGGTATAGAAATAAGTAACTGCTTTGCTACCGTCCGCGTTATGGTCACAACAATTCATCATAACATCAGAAAACTTGATCCGGAAATCCATCTGGATGCTAAAATAATGATGAGTCATCTGGGTGCCATCCGCCACACGCGGTGGTTTGAGGAAAACGCGCATCATTCTTCTATTAAAGTGCTCATTCGTCTTCTACGAGATCTCCGTTCACGATTTGAAGGCTTTGAACCTTTAACTCCATGGATGATGGATCTATTGGCACATTTTGCAATCATGAATAATCCAAGCCGGCAAGCTGTGCCTATTAATCAAGCCTTCCGTCGAGTATTCCAACTATTAGCAGCAGGATTATTCCTGCCAGGATCTGCCGGTATTAGTGATCCTTGTGAAAGTGGTAATCTTCGTATTCACACAGTAATGACCCTTGAGCAACAAGACACATGCTGTTTAACTGCTCAAACTCTTCTGAGAGTCCTTGCACATGGTGGGTATAAACATATTCTTGGACTTGAAGGCAATGCTTCAATTGCCAAAGAAATGTCAATCTGGGATGGTGTTGTGGTTTCTCCTCTGGAGATTGCTTATGAAAAGCCTTTGGAGAAGAAAGATGGTGAAGAAGGCGAGGATGAGGATATGGAAGGTGATGGGGAAGAAGGAATGGAAACAGCTGACGTATGATTTTAGATACCTGACGTATTTATAATGTGTGATTAGTTGGTATAATTATTTAACTAATTTGTATCATCTATAGTGATGTATTTATTTGATATTAATATCAAATCTACAACATATAATTTCAAATTAACAATTTGATATGATTACACGCTTCGTATGGAAGGTACTACAACCTTCTACCGTCGTGAATTCGTCACAAAACATTGCATTGTCGAGTATAGTCGTGGTATTGTTTATATGCAGGGATTGAACTGTTGCGTGTTGATCCTATCGCAGTAAACCCTTGCGTTGTCTCTTGTTACCGGGATTTTGAATAATTTTCCTTGCGGCATACATACGCAAACTTTGTACTGCATTGTTAATTTATCGTTGATTTTCGGTAAATAAATGGGGAGCTTTTTGTGATCCAATCGAACGCCATCTTTGCCAACAAGAATAATTGAACCATTCAGCGACTTTAAATAGATGTCTCGATCAGCAGTGATTAACAAATCGCGACCTTCCAAAGTAGTACCTTCTGACCCACGCAAATGTACATCTTTACCTTCCAACAATAAATCGTCCTTTAAAGGAGCAACAATTCTGTTTGTGTTCACGCTGTGACTGCTTAGCTTCCTCATTGCGTGTGGAATATTGTACGTCGGTGTCGTAGTCGTGAAGAGTTGATGTTCTTCATCATCTTGGACAACAAATTGATTGGTATTGTTGATGATGGTACCATGCTTGCCCATTTCAAGTTTCTGTACAGTGCGACCATATTTATTCGTCAAATTAAATACTACAGGACCATCAATTCCATGGATTTGTAACGGTTGGTCCATGTAGCTTTCAAGGCGTCCATCTCGTTTGTAGATATCATTCAAATCAGTATTACCAAAGAGTCTAATCGCTGAAAACTCAGGGACTAGTTCAAGACTCTCCATGCCTTGTCCCAATTTGAGTACGCCGAGTATGGTCATAGTTAAAATAAGGTTCCCAACAGCTAGGACAAATAGTAAGCCGACCAACGTCCAGAAAGCGAATGTTTTACGCCCATGCAATGAAGTTGGATCTTGTGGAGCATTGCTTTGGGTGTTTACTGGGACATATCTAGCAGAGTAGTTGTTATTTTGGTGTTTGGGGGCCACACGCTTTCCGGATGGGACTCCATCGAGACCATCTGTGAAGATATCACGCGATGGTGTTTCACGCAAATCTGACATGGAGTTTTAGAATTAATTGACGTTCTTGCAGCTTCAAAGTTATTAGTTTAGTATAGTTAAAAGTGAGAATTGAGTGAACGCATATAGAACGTTAATTTGAGACGCTGTGCTCGATATTCTATAAGCGGCGCGCGTCGCGACGCATGAGCAAAGCATGTTGTGATCATCATGCCAAGAAAACAAAAACATGCTGTAAGTAGCAAATCTATTGCCAAACAATGAAGTATTTACAAATTAATAAAATGAATAGCTGCTTACCGTCTTAAAGAAATCCCCAAGAAGTAAAGCAAGTTCTTGAACTTTATATCTTGAACGGAGTTAATATAAATATTGATGTAGTGCTGTGGGAAGTAGTGGAATAAATGTGAACAAGAAAACATTACAGAAGTTGGATAACGCACTACCGGATGGCGCTAACAACCTCGATTCAAAGAGATTGGTTTATAAAACCTCTAATTCCAATCTAAAAGATGCTCCACTATTCATACAACAGTTAAACTTGACTTGCAACTATCAACAAAAATCACACGCTATCAAATAGAGAAAAAATAAGGATGAGGGCTTATAATAAAGTACATCAATTATATTTAATGTTTATAGTCATAAGTTTCATCCAGTGTAACAAACTAAACACATCCATGAAATTGCCGACTTAAGTCACCCGCCCAACAGCTTTTTATATCGCTGGATAGAAGCACTGGAACCACTCCGATTGGTTTTCGTCTCGCTCATTTTTTCCTCTCTCCGGCCGCCTTTTATGCTCGTTTTTTCATTCGCAGCGCATTGCAGCATTATACTTGAATACATCAAAGTAATGGCCTTTAAGATGGGCAGGGCTCGAAGAAGTCCGGCGCGATAAAACGATTATGGCATTCGTTGTCGCCAAGTTGTCGTCTTGCGGGTCCGCATCGTCTTCGCTGTCGGCTGGTTAGCAACTCCTTACGTGTTTAGTAGAACGATTAGGAACTTCTTCCCTTTTATGCGGATGAATGCATTCCCATTTCAGGGCTTTACATTTTTTGCTGAAGAGTTCACATTCCAGCTTCTGCACAAGCCTCTCAACATCTATGAGATAAAACATTGCAATAAAATTTATATCACAGTGAAATCAATTCGCAATTATTGTGGAATGTGGATATGCGGCGAGAATGAGGAACTCCTCAACCGCTGGCCCTTAAATTCACGCCAACGGTGGTGGAGTTACCACTTCTCACTGCTTTTCCAGTTTATCGTTTGACCCCAGATGTCGTTCGTATGAGTTTCATGCCGCTTCTGCAAGCGACCGTGAACAAACAACCAGGAGGCTGCTGACCAATCCTCTCCTTTCTAATAGATAAATAAATCTCGGTTGCCGGGGATTAACTACGCCTTTATACGAATCACCATCTGCAAAGAATAAAACACTACATATTAATCAGTACAATACATCACAAGTGCCGACTGAAACCAGCAAGGAGATTCAGTTTGCTTATGAATCATTGTGAATTATCTTCCAACATTCTTACAGATTTGTAATGTGATTAATTGATCTGTCAAAGAGTAGTCATGTTTAACAGGTGTAGTTTAACAGTGCAATACATGCAGTCAATGCATTGCACGAGCGTGTTATTGTTTATATTTATTCCTGCTTACAATTGTTTTGCTTTTTTCTTATCTTTGCTGCAGTTGTTACCGTTCATGATGCCTGATTCCTATTACGTCTCTTCATCGCGTAGTAGTCGCATTGTGTCTTAATTACGAGCACATTCAATTTCGAAGCAGAAAAAATTGAAAGTAACTTAAGCAAGGTATCCACCAGTGTTCACCAGCTGGTATGCATGGTCCTCTCCGAAGCAAAGACCACGCGATGTGAATATAAAAATGGCATTGACAATGATTGAATTACAGTGAATACGACGCGAGGCGATTAATTTCATTGCTAATGTAATAGACTGGCAGCCGCCGTAAGGAATGAGCATGAATTCAGAGTGAACAAAATGGGTTGCGATTTTTTCTTTTTTGATTCAGAACGCTCAACTATCCGGCAAATGTCGATAATTATGGGCACACATCCTCCAGCCGGTTTTTGTTACAAGGAACCAGATGACAAGGTTATTACACTGCGATTACCTTGTATGTGGTGGTAAGGTAAGGTAAGGTAAGGTAAAGGTGTAGCATTGTTAATTTGTCCAACCTTAGATCTTTAACGAATGCATTTTTATTTACCTAGTTCTTTCTGGTTCCCATCAATTAGCATTGAGTTACTTTGTGAGCTTATGTTAGATATCTCCACCATCATGAGCCTATGTTAATTAAAAATTTCGGAATGTTCACTCATGCAAGGCGCATTATTTTTGAAAGATTCCCACAACGCAACAATGTTGAATCAACGCCGGCGTGTGTTGGCTGGGTCGTGTCGACGGATCGCATCGCATGCACGGACGCGTCCCGAGCGTTATACCTCCATGCAGACATGGAGGCGCATGAAGGCATTTGTGACAGGTGAAAAAATCGTACCATCATCGCGGGCGCTGGGTGCATGCACACGCGTGCACACATGCGATGAGCGATAGACACCCGATGGGCGCCCAACACAAACACTGGTGTCTTGTACCATCTACGGAATCGACACACGGAATCCTATGACGAATACAAACATGTAGCAAAGGCAAGAACATCGATGGGTACATCATTCTCTGATATGACTCATCAGCAAACCAATAGGGCCAAACTTACTCACATTGTCATCGATTGAAGTCAATTGGGGGAGAAGCAACATATTCAGTCACATTTGCAAGCTGATAGGGGTAACATCGCGGAGGTCCCTATATAATGCGTCTGTGAACTTGTGTGCGTGCGCTGGGCATGGTCTGCGGTGCGATGGACGCGGACGCTTCCATCGTGGGTCCCACGACACAAAGTTCGTAAGTCAGGCGCGACGCGAGAGCGCCGACCGGCAGCAGCCCCCCTTCGACCTCCGGCAGGTTATTGCCTGCACACACCTGACCTTGGGAGGCCAACCCCACCTGTATACTACTTCTTCGTACGCCATGGTATGGCGGCGTCTCGCATTGCCGGCCGGCGAGTTTGTCGGTTGGTGCTTTTAAATTAATAATTCCACAAACACAAGCATCCTGGGGACGTTTTTTGTGTTCCCCAGCACGTCTCACACAAAATGCGGAAATCATAAACGAGAACGTGCACGGAAGCTAATCAAGCCTCTTGAGATGTGTGAAATTAAATCCTAGGTCACGATATTACTACATTTTCATCATTTGGACTTTTTATGTCTTGTCTTGTTTGCGGATTATAAACGAAACGATATTTGAACATGAATAAAATTAACATTTTAAATTCACGACGCATCTGTCCTCGAATTGTAACTTATTTACGATTCCAGATGCAGACAACAAAAAGCAATTTAAGCAGGAAATACAACATGAGACGCTGTCATATTGAAGTTAATTTGTTTGAAAAACAAAAGACAGTTATACAAGTATGACATCTGGGGACTTTTCGACGTAACTATTTTAGGAATCTTAATTTCTCGCTTACCCTCTTTGTTAGCGTCGCGTCGTAAAGTTGTACGGGTTGGTTGAGTCTGCATTGCGCGACAATTAATCGCCACAAGTGACGCCAATTGCACTCGATATTTTCTCCTTTGTGCGGTTGGACGTTGTGCACACTTATTACACTTAAAATTCTCGTCTGCTCTACGCTCCTCCGCCGTGCTCAACCGTCATAACCTCTCTGGTCTTGTACGAATCTGAAGATGTTAGAATTCCAATTGGATGGTGTCTTCTGCACCTATATGCAACCGTGTGCCTGGTGATGTTGCACCCAGCGGTTGATGGGACAAGCAGCGAACTCTGAAGCCGACTGTCCAGCGTGATCCGTCGCCGGTAGACTCGCGAGCGCGCGACCGCCTCAGCCAGAGTGCGACCACAAAGCCGACGCAGCCGAAGAAGTGGGGCTGAAAGTCGCGTAACTGTACGCGCCCGTCGCACACACGCGCCATGGTAGGAAGCCCAGCAAACGGCAGCGGCGTAAAAAACATGAGCCAGCGCGACCATGGCCACGACCTAACGCTAACGCACTTGCGACTTCTTTATGTGTTGTAAACTTTGGAAATATGAACAGGCAGACACGTTTCCCAGCTGCCCACAACCCCATGACGCTCTGGGATTGGATGGGGAACGTCGCGACGCTCAGCTTCAGCATCCAGATTGCAAAGTTGTTTGCGCATGAGTAGAGCAGAAATGTTCCATCAGTAGTTCCATCAGTGGTAGTTTCAGCGAGATTCAAGCTGGCTGCTAACTCTACTGTAGGTAAAGCTTTTATTAAGTGTTCCTTTTCAGTCCAATTGGAATGGAAGCCGCCTGTGCCTGGCGTCGTGACGAGATAACTACGCCAACGATGCAAGAGCAACCCTCGTGCTTTAAAGCTCCACCGTCTCAAAGGCAACGCCGAAGCATTAAACTTTTGATAGCACACACAAACCTGGACTGCAATACCAGTGTTGCAATACACAGCATTGTATGTCCAACACTATTGTATGCACATGTATTTTAATAGTTAAATAGTAGCATGACATTTTATCCCGGATTCAGACATCGAAATGCTTTCACTGCTTCAGATCGACGTGTCTCCAGCCAGGGTTCTGTTATTTTCTAGCCAGACACAAAGGTACCTCAGGGTGATTTCAGGGGTGTACCACCAATTTCATATTGATAATTCTACACTCGGCTGACGCATTCATGTATCTTCGCCGATCCTCAGCTAATAACGACGAAATCCAACAGTCAGCGGCCGCCCGCTGCAAAAGATATCCAGATACGATTATAAGTTTTATATCGTGTGCTGCATGTTGACGCACCAGGGAAAAGGTCGAAGAGTCGGCCGGGAGGAAACACAGGCGACGAATTTTCTACCTGGTGCTAGGTACGAGCGCCGCGGAGTATTTTTTTATTGCGATCAACAGCACGACTGTGTCGATCGTGGGGTCACAAAGCAACAAATTGTGACCCAAGCAGACACGCACGCTACAAAATGGATAATTTATTTCCTCTGAGTGCACAAGCTTAAAGGGACATGTTTCAAGAATCTTTGAATATCATAAGTTTAGAACGTTGGTTGATTTCAGCTGTAAAATTAATTATTCCGTGTATTAATTATAGCCATCAGGCGTATTGTTTAATGGTCCTAATTACGCTTAATGGGACTTGTGCGGACGACGCTAATCTAGGCGAGGCGAATGCGAAAAACCGGGAGTCATTCTCGACAGTAATTTGACTTGAAGCGAGCAACAACCGGCTGGGTATTTTTGTTTTGTGGCGCATTATAATAAGTTGCGCTGCACTTGCATCTTCGATGCGTCAATGTCCAATCACTGTATGGATTGTGGAGCTACAGAGCAAGATGGCAGCAACGCGTTGAGAAGAGCGCTAGGCTAATTTGTACAGCTTTTTTTCTGTCCATGGCTTCCACTGCGTTCGAAGGACTAGCTACCAATCGACTGAAGACTTGAAAGTCAAGGTAATATTTAAAAACGAGGCATAAAACCATTGGAAAATGATTTAAGAACTATCCAATTGGACTAGTACCACAACCACGCAAACCACTCGGGTGGATGTTTGATCATTGCGGAGCGCAGTCTAGGAAGCCAATAAAATGATCGGCGAATCAACCGGTACTAGCAGTATCTTATTGGATTTTAGACTGAAGCTTGGTGCTGGGTAGCGTTGATGCTAGACTTTGGACTTGCATTAGGATTTTTGCTCGGTGCATTGGTTTAGAGGACAAGAATCTCCAAGACTTGATTCTGGACTTCTCCACAGATGAAGAATTGACCAGCCAGGCAGGTACAGCAGCCGCAGATAGAAGTTGGAGGCCAAAACGGCCGTATGCATATTCCAACTCTTCATGGGGACCGGTTTACAACACGCGCTCGCCCCGCGAATGCATTCACGCATTGTAAAATGTATATTTATGTGCCCGCGCTGGGCGCTGGACGAGAAGACGCGCGCTATAACCGCGCGCGCGATATAAAATACATTTAATTAATTTCGTTGCGTCTGGCTGAGTGCCCTCTCTGCTCTACCCCCTGGATTTAATTACGCGCAGGTCGAGTTGTGAGGTGACCAAGATGCGCGGCTAAAAATAGCATTGTTGATATGTTATTAACAACAGGCGATAATGGCGCATTGATTAATTCCTTGGAGATGATGCAAACGCAACAAATGATTGCACTTTAGCACGCTGCAGTTGCCTGCAGGAGCACCGCCTATTTCATACCTTATTAAAGCCCTTCGACATGAGAAAGCCGTGCAATGATGGACGGCGCTGGAAAAAAATCGAAGACCGAAAGAAGCATTTCATTGTTTTTGATGAATGTTGATAGCACCTGCTTAAACTGCTTAAAAGTCACGAAGAGAATGAAGGGTTAGCGCGAGCATGAGAATATAAATGAGAAGATCCATATAAAAATGATTTTAAAGGCCTCGGATCCTCTACTTGGGAGAGTGTGGTGAAAAAGAAGTAAAAAAGTAGTAAAAATGCGGCCATTCGCCCACCACCAACGGCTAGTAAATGACTCAAATCTTCCTGGGATTTTAAGCTTGGTTCTTAAGAATTTTAATGAAGAGCAATGTTAAATCTTCGGGATCAGGGGTTTTGACTTTTAAAAATTGTTTTTACCAAAACACTTTGCAACAACTTCTTGGTAGCTTCTATCGCATTATCTCATTTCTGCTTGGAATTGATAGTTGCAGCGCAATTACGCTGAATACTGAGAATCTATTCACACATTTTTCTTCCCATTGCATCTCAAAGTAATGTGCGGTTTGCACTGCTGTTGTCGCGTTTGCGAACGCCAGTTGTGCAAGTTTTTCAGCAAGCTGCACTTTTTATGTAGCGCGACTTCTTTTCGCTGGCATGTCCTCAGTGTTCTTCTACTAGTCATCGACGGCTGTATGGCATGGGTGACGAGTTTAACTTTTCAAAATTGCAAGTAGAGATGAAGAAAAAAGTGCGTGCGCTATGAGCATTCACTCATGCCCTCACGTTTTGTCTTCGCCTCTTGAAGAGTTCATGTGAGCATTTGTATGCGCGCGCAAAGTACTAACAACTTGTAAATACTAAGAAAACATTCCAAAGACAACGTTCAGCGTATAGGGTGGTCGTTGTACAGCGCGTCTACCTTTGTCGCGCCTAGGGAATACCGCAGGATCCCGCCGGGGTCCAGCCAACAGTCAGAGAAGCGAGGAATTCTTCTTCTAAGAGCGCACGCATGCACGCAGCGTACAGTGAACAGAAGCACACGCAAAGACAATGCAAACACATTTTTTCTCTGCTGTATTAGCAAACATCTAACAAAGTAAATGAACGCCGCTGAATAGATACACGATTACGACGGTTGATGCGTTCAAATGGCTTGCCGTGTTAGCTTAAATGGTAAGAAAGAAAAATGCGCGCAAGACATGTAATTATCGTCCTGCCGGCAGTCGGGCCCTGCTGCGCATTCTGGGCACCGTCGCGCCATCGATGGCTCAACCAGTTATGTCTTGTGCGTCTCTTGCGGTCATCGTTCATCGCTATTCCGATGCAGCCGAAGAGCAGAGGACGGATGAAGTGTGTGCGTTGGGCTGGCATATGGCTAGATGAGACCTGTCGGTGTTTTCTGCGCCCGGATGAAAGTGTTGGTGCGCGTGCAGCCCGGCGTCGATTCCTCAGGTGTCTTCAGTGCAACGGCGGCTGGACATCGTGCGCGGATAATGTGATGCGATGCGCGCATAGCAACAGACTCACTTTTCTGCTTTCTTGATGCGAACGATTCTCGAGTTAATCCCGATGCGTTGACCAATGCGTACTCCAGCGTTGGCAGGAGATGTTCAATAAAATAAACCAAATTAAAGCGACTTCTAAATATAGATTCCGCTTTTTCATAATATTAAATTGCTCCATGATTATTTCCAAAGCAACAGGACGTTTTTTGTCTTTATTACAAATGGTATATAATTTCCGCAGTGCATTAATGCATTTCAGTTGTTGCTTAAATAATAGTTGCACAGTCTCACAATCAAATTCACTCAGTTCGCTCAACTATGCAACGGTACCAGATAAAACGCTAGATAAATCGAAATAGCTTATTCTTATGCTAATTTGCCTGTCTTCCATGTAATAAACCATAGACGTGTCTTGAAGTTAACAAACCACGACCGTACTCAAGCCTTGTGAGCGTGCACGATACGCATTCGCTTGATATACTAAACTTCGCACTAAAAAAATCTACATTAAACTATAGATCGAAAACAAAACATCATAAAAGTTTCACGTACGACTTGGTACGTCTTAATTAATTGTCAGTAATTGCGACTTCCAAGGTGCGTCTTTACTTGAGACTTCAAGCATTCAAATAGATTCACGTCTCACGGACACTCTTCAGACACAAATTGGAGTGATATTACACAATAGGTGTAACATTGCGTAGGGCAATTAGACGTAAATTAGAAATACTATATTCTTTTATAAGATACATTTATTAGCTTAGCTTGTTTCATTTACCGCACAAATCGGTGTATGAGAGCATTCTCATTGACTATTTTCTTCTAAATAAAATAGTAAGCTTAAAAGTAATAATGGCAGAGTATTGTTTGCAATATACTTGCTGAAAAGTAATAAATCAAGAGTAGCGGTAAAAAGCTTAAATTCAAAAAGTAAAGTCTTCTTATCTCTGGTGCCAAATAGCAGAAGTAGAACAACGAAATTGAAGCTAACTAGCCAAACACAGAGTTCTTCAATGCAAGACAACACAAAACTGGCCGTAAAAGCATTGAAACTATTCAATACTTTTGTGACAAGCATAAAAAGATAAATAAGCAATAAATAAAACGAAAGCAAAGTTTAGGTGATAACTTTAATGTATTTATTTTTATGCCAAGTTTATAAAATCATCAAAAACGACGCCACTTGAAACCTTACAATACCACAATATATATATTAAAACGCTTATGAATAACAGTGCAAATGAATCTTAGATGAATTCTCCATTACCCTAACAATCATAAAATAATCTTCTTTAATAATGGCCCAAGCACAAATCATGTTTTGGTGTAGCTATCCGTTTGGTTTAACTTATATTAGTCTTACGGTTGTCCTTATCCCCTCAATAAATGCACAGCTAAGCACCAAACGCACCATACTTACAAATAAAATGTGCCTCAACACGTGGATGAAACTTAATAGTGGTCCCACATATTATTAGATCTCCAATTTACCATTGTATTGTGCATTGTATAATTTCAATTTGTATTGGCAACAAGCACACAGAACGTACTCCTTATTAGTTTATTTGCTATATATTTGTAACGTGTATAACTGCATAATGTACATGTAAACCGTGAATCACTAATTCTGATTTGCTACTGCAATGTATTAAAGAAGTCTACACAAATCAACGAAACAATATTAGGAAGTACGCGTAGACGTCGACGTACGATTTGAACGATATATGGTGTAAATGCGTTTTATGTTTGAAAGTCTGAATATGTGTGTTATCTCAGCGCTCCTCGACCTCATATGGTTGAATCGCATCTAGAATCGTAATTAGATTTTCTTATGTGAGCTGCACGTATCTAATGCGATTGGAAGTAGAAACGGTAGATGACTGTCGCCAAGACGCCCAGCGTGATTGGCATTAACCAACCCATTAAAGAACTAAAAAAAGAAAGAACGAATTAGGTACATTTTACGATGTGCCATTAAATTGTGGACGCGGACATAATTTACGTTTTTGTCTAACGGTCATGTTATTGACATGTACCTAACATAACAGGATATTTCATTGCTGGCCAAAGTTTCGTGAGTGTATGGATATTAGGATAATTAAAAGGTTACCGCTTGAGCGACTCTCTTAAACGGATGGGAAGATTGCAAGGATTTGTGGTATCAGGTTTGATTGCGTCAATAACTCTATAAAGCAAAGCAAAAATATAATAATTGTGGTGACATAGTTAGTGAAATGCGAATTAACTTGTCATACAAAATACAACCTATAAATGTCGTTATTATCGCAAGTACTTTAAAATAAATTTCAAAAATGTCAAGGAGTATAAATTGTACGTCGTTTCACTTTAATCTGCATGACACTTTCATTTTGATTATATACTAAAAATACTACAAAAATTGATTCATTGCCATTGATTAAGTACAAATACCAAAAGCACTCAACATAATTATACCATAAGTACTGCCTTTATTGTATGTAGTTGTTATGCAAAGTTATCTCTCAGTAGAGAAATAGAAATTAGAATGCATTCGAAAAGTATGACGAAGGGAAACAAAGCTATTACCTTTCTTTCTGAGCGGCTTGTTCCGGAGAAGCCCAGTTGTGTGTCTTCTGCTTGACAGGGATCTTTTCCTCATCACAGATTTCACCAATCAAATACTTTTGCATCATTTCCCTTGCATCAGTGGAGTGGCCAACATCTTCAAAGGCTTCACTGCATTCCTTACCGCCCTGTTCCAGCAGGACTTCTTCACCACCAGGATGCTAAAATGTGACAATTGATTAGTTTGAATCTACATGGATTATAAATAAAAATTCAAGAAGCGTGTTGTTTGTTTGCTTTCAATGGATCTAATGGCCTTGCTAGTAAAGTGTGCACGTTTTGTTATATTACGTTTGTAATATTTAATGCATGGTTAATATGAACTTGTGAGTGAATTTATAAAGATTGTGATGACTATTTCCATAGCAGGCTGCTAGTAGTTTAAATTTCTGGTTTTAATATTCATTGATGCACTTGCACAGGCAACGGAGTGTATTTAAGGCATTCATTCAGTCACGCACGTTATTATGACATCAGTCTTATACCCTTAATAAAAAATAATTGATGATGCATTGATCATTGTGCACATATTACATTGGCAAAAGTTGTTTATCTGCAAAGTCATGTTTTATACTAGCAATATGACCCAAAACGAAATTCTAATTTTGCAACATTCCTTTAGTAAAATATTACTTAAACCCATATATTGCCCAAGCAATAACAGTTAGACTTTGATCTGTGGCCGTCACGCCAATAATTTCATTTACAACTGCGTTTTCTTCTCAGATATCTTTCAACATTTATTCTATGATTTACACACAAACTGTAGATTTGCACAATCATGGCAGAGAAAAACCTGAACAAATTAATACGCTTACTTAATAAAAATTGTGAGCATGACGTAACCACATTCAGCATGATAAGATTGGTTTACTGCTATCAAACGTAATGCGAATGACTATGTATCATTTGGCACCAAGTTGTGAACAAATTGCAAACGTGGAATGAAGGCGGATGAAAAGGAATAAAACACCAATCCAACAATTAACTAGAAATAGTATGTCTGTCTCTACAATGTCCCAAGATTGTAATTTTCTATTGTGGACATATGATGATGTATGATACGATGTTGAATAGTATTATTATGACCTACCTCGTTCAAGAACTTGGTTACATCATACACATTGTTGTGAATGACCAACCAACAACTGCTGTTGTCGTTGTGCTTCTTGACTTCCTCGAGTTTATATGTCTGCACCATTTTGTCGTCGCTAGGGTTCTGATTCCTAGGAAGATGTTGGTTGATGAATGTGGCTGGTTGGAATCTTCGTTGCACCCTAACGCGCGCCGTAGTTACCACTGCGAATTTTGTTTGCTTGGCTGCCACTACTTGTGCGCCAGCTGGGAACGAAAGGGAACCAGCGGATTGCTGCGTAGAGGCCAACGATAACGCGATAACTGTACGTTAAGAGCAATCAACGCAATGCTGTTGTGGGGCTTTCAAAGCTGTTGCTGCCTCCTTTGCCCCCACGCTGCCCCAATCGACATCGTCATTCAAGTGTTCCATTGACGCATTTAAATAGACATTTGAAACATATCATGCCAACTTTAGAAATCATCTACTCCCCAATATTCAGTATTCAAATTTATTAATATCAATAGCTGAACAAAATAATGCAGATGGAATGTCGCAAAAGTGTTGTAAAGCATTATGAAATATTAGAGTTTATATTAACTAAGAACGTATATCCAGTTTCAATTGCATAATATGTCGCGTAGTGCTATTATAAATTATAGATTACTAATTTTTAAGTAATTTTAATAATTACTAATTATTGCTTGTATCGTAAATATGGGATAAATATGATAAACAACGGCTTTGAGAGTTTCAAATCTTATGATGTTTTCTCTCGTCTCATCTCACCAGTTTGTACCAAAAGATTGGCTAAGTTGGCTAACCTGTTTATAAACTGTCATTGAAATCGTCGTTTTTGAGGAACACGGCAAAGCGCAGCTTTGCGTCGCGGTTTCGTTAAATAGTTTTGGCCGTTTTGTGATTTTAATATAGATCTATACAATATCATTATATTTCTACAATGTCAGAGTTGGATAATTGGATTGAAATTGCAAAACAGTGCAAGTATCTACCCGAAACAGACCTGAAAAAATTATGTGATATCGTTAGCGAAATCCTCTTGGAAGAGTCAAATGTTCAACCTGTTTCAACCCCTGTTACAATATGTGGTGATATTCATGGACAGGTATGATAACATATTAACAGATGATTATTATGTGACCTTTATTCTCCATTCTAGTTTTATGATCTAGAAGAACTTTTCCGATGCGGTGGACAAGTACCAGACACAAACTACATATTTTTAGGTGATTTTGTAGACAGGGGTTACTACAGTTTGGAAACATTTACAAGACTGTTAACTTTAAAAGCTAAATACCCAAATAAAATCACACTATTGCGAGGGAATCATGAAAGTAGACAAATCACACAAGTATATGGCTTTTATGATGAGTGTCTTACAAAATATGGAAATGTCAATGCATGGAAATATTGTTGTAATGTTTTTGATTTGTTAACTGTAGCAGCAGTAAGTACCAATGCTATACTATGTAATTAGATATGAACTAGCAGTTGAAATTTACAGTTAGTAGATGAAAGAATTTTATGTGTACATGGTGGTCTCAGTCCAGACATTAAAACAGTTGATCAAATCAGATGTCTAGAGCGCAATCAAGAGATTCCACACAAAGGGGCTTTCTGTGATCTTGTATGGTCAGATCCAGAGGACATTGATGGCTGGTCAGCAAGTCCAAGAGGTGCAGGCTTCTTATTTGGAGCTAAAGTTACACATGATTTCATGTGGATCAATGGTTTGTCTCTGATATGTCGCGCACATCAACTGGTGCATGAAGGTATATTCAATACTGCCTTTGTAGCCCAATATTCAATAATAATGTGTTTATTTCTTTACATGTGCAGGGTATAAATACATGTTTGATGACAAATTGGTCACCGTTTGGTCGGCACCAAACTATTGCTATCGCTGCGGCAATGTGGCGAGTATATTGGAATTCCAGTCACCTGATAAAGTGGAGGCGAATCTGTTTCAAGCGGTGCCTGAAGCAGAACGCGTCATACCAAATCGGACTGTAACGCCGTACTTTTTATAATTTCGATGAACAAACATAAATTTACTAAATCTTATGCTTACATGGTGATTCACTACTAGAATTAGTTTACTCACTCACGCGCGGAATCGGAAATTTTTGTAGTTCATATTCATCTTGTAAATGTAACACCTGTTTTATTATATAAAAGTTTGTATCTTAGAGGTGAAGAAGGCGAAGAATTGTTGATTTGCGAGGAGTAAATTAGGCTAGTCTCCGCGGTAAGTTGTTTAATGCTTTAATGATCCTAATAGGCTATCAAGATTATGGTTAATTAGGGTTTAAGAAATACGGAACCGTATGTCTTATTTTGTATAGAATTATGTAGTTTAGTATATTACTGTTTTTTGTTTTTGTTAGCTTTATGCTTCTATTTTCGAAAACTTTAACCAATACCCGCCTTTAGGTGAATTAAGAAAATTCCTCGGATCACGCTTAATAGGTTCTTGCGTCTTACTACTCACGGTCACCATGTAATTCTTAACAAATGCAACCATCATCATTTTCAACTGTAACATAGCAAAACGCATTCCAAGGCATGCCCTTGGTCCATCACCAAAGGGTAGAAAAGTATTCTTGACCAGATTATCTTGATTTTCACGCTTCCATCTATTTGGTTGGAACTTTTCCGGTTCAGGGTAATATTTTTCATCCAAGTGCAAAGGAAGAACAGGAATAATAGCCACATCGCCCGGGGATAGTATAACCTTCGGGCCTGTACTGCCTTCCCGCATGGGGCCCATATCATAAGATTTTGTGTTGCGTTTAATTAAAGACACCACAATTGGGTGAAGTCTCAAATTTTCCTTAATCATGCATTCCAAGTATTCTAATTCATTTAGTTTTTCATAGGTAAGCTCATTATTTTGGAGAACATCTTCAATTTCTCGACGCAGCAAATCTTGCGTATCTTGGTTCTTGGCAAGCTCATAAAGAAGATGACTAGCTGTCAAAGCCGTTGATATTACACCATCAAGAAGGAATCCTCCAGCATGTCCTAGGATATTATCGAAACCGAATACCTTGTCATCGTTGATTTTCTCACGGAGACGCTTCATCTCCTCGAGGAGATCATTGCGGTGTACATTGTTTGCCTCTCTGTAAGTCATAGTTTCCTTTATGATGCCACCAAGATAGTCGATTGATTCTCTTGAGAAGAATCCTGTTTTTATGATGCGCCCTAAAGCCGGAAATATTAGAATGATCAAAGTTTTGATTACGTTTTTTGTCGAGGGTTTGATGGGTTCACTGGCAATTTCAACGAATTTGGGTTTATCGTCCATAAAGCATCTTCCGTTCAGACCAAACGCGCAGCTTGCTACATTCTCAGCTGTTACTTTTTGTGTCAACTCAGTCACATCGATTGGAGTATTTTCGTGATTTTTCATATAGTCTAAGAGTTTTATACTGGTTTCATTAATAAGTGGCAGCATCATTTTGATCTGAAACGTGTTTATTACTATTATACTTAAGAAAATCTAAGTAAGATGTAAGTTTAAGAAAGTACTTTTCCTGATGAGAAGGTTGGTGTAGCTTGAGTCCTGGCATTCTTCCACTCTTGGCCGTTTAGAATAAAAGGGTTTCTTCCAAAAATAGGGTCAGCCTTTTTATCGACTTCAAAGTCATTATCAGCAAATGACCCAAAATCTTTGGTGAGAATATTACCTATAATTTCTGGATTTCTTACAATGAGAGTTGGTTGAAACATGTTATAAAAACCACTGTAGTTATATCCATCAAAAGCTCTTAAAAATTCATGACATTAAACTTCTCTTAGAATTTGATTAGGATGCAATAAGTTCGTTTGTACTTACTTATACTGTTCCTGGATGATATCTCCGGAGTGCTTTCTAAACAATAATTGTTCCTTCAAGTGACCACCGAGGTAGGAGAAGTCCCCAGTATCAACACTCCGATTTTTCCAGTAAGAAAACTTAGTTTTGAGATAAAACCAAATTAAACCCACAAAAAGTATCACCAAAGAGAGCCACATTTTGTACAGGTTTTCAAACTGCGTAGATGGAAACTAAGCCAAGCTTTAACTAGACAATACAATAGGTAATATATAGTATCAACGAAACGTGAGTTGTTGAGTACTTGAATAAAACCTATTAACTTTAACTAAAATAAATTGAACTGATTACGCAATCACTCCTCTTGTTGCAGTAAATTAATGGGGGGGTCAATGTAATCAATTGACGCAACGCTTATGTTATTTAATAGCTCCTTCAATGAGATATCAGCATTTAAGCCACTTTTTTGTCAATGTATAAACCAGCCACAGCCTACTAAACTCAATTCAATGTCCCCCAACTGGTAGCCGAAGAGAACATTATGAGCTTATTTCAGTTTACTCTTGTTTTTGATATTAAAGCAGTTTTTGTGGTAAAATGCATTTTAGCATAAATACAAAATAAAATTGTTTTGTTTGTGTATAGCAACAAAAGAAGAGCCTTGAACTTTATCCAACAAAATTTAATGTACCTAAAAATCAATTTGACAAAAGTAATAAAATATATGTGCACTCATTTTATATTTAACTAACTTAATAAGCCAACAAACAAATACAGGTTCTAAAAATAAAAATCATAAATTGGAATTTTGTTTATTCTCAAGTGTCTATAATTTTTGATTCAAGTTTAACTAAATCAATCCAAAATCCATCCTTTGGCATGTTTGTAAATGAACTTGCATCACTCTGAATAGGCTCAATCGTTTTGTTATTAAAATGAATATCATAGTTTTCTAATATCGTTATTAATGCCAGTTTTATTTGAAGGACACCAAACTTCATTCCGATACATTTTCTTGGGCCTTCTCCAAAAGCGAAAAATGTAAATCTGCTTATATTGTGATTTTTCTCATTTAAAAATCGTTCTGGCCTGAAAGTATGTGGATCATTGAAATATTTTGGGTTTAGATGAATACCTTTAATTGGTATTAAGACACTAAGTCCTGTTGGAAGAGCAACACGTGATCCTGTGTTGTCTTCCCGAAGTGGTGGCAATTTAAATGGAGATGT
>JAODGC010000002.1:156653-178673 GCA_027574925.1 Ecitoglossa quadriceps | reverse complement strand
TAGTTTCTACTAAAAAGCTCAATATCTCAATAACCACAAACGATAATTGAATTCTGAGAAAAATACCAGAAAGTAGATAATATATAATACCAATTTCCACTTTAAAACTAACAAACATAATCTATAGTTCCTTATTTATTTGCTATTGAATCCGTTAAAATTTTAAGCAGATTCAAAATTAAATATTCTTAGTTACATATGCACTGAATACATAACAATATAATGTATTGTCTTCTATCTTAACCAGTTTTTGATAATCCTTTGCTTTCAATTATGGAAGATGCAACAAACTTTTCTGAGCTTCGCGCATGTTTCAACTGGTTGAGGTCTCTTTACAAATGATTCGGACTTGTCAAGTAAGTACAGTTCTTCTGACTCACCGGTAGATTTCTATAATTTTATGCTGCTTGCATTAAAATTAATTACTGCAAAATCAAATTAACTTATGATATACTTTCTTCTTTCTTCTAACGTTCTTTCTGTACTTGAGCTTTTGGTTCCTTGCCTCGAATATATTTTTGTGATTTGTGTGAATCCGTGGGAAATAAATCTTTATTCTAATTCCTATGTAATGGGTAGAAGAAGGTGTTTAACACAACTTCCTCTGTGGATGAAGTGGTCCACAGATCGTGAGTTCAAGTTGATCAAGTGTTGTACCTGCGTCAGCATGCAGATTGTATCAAAATGACTTTCATTTGCGTTGGTCGGCGAATTACTTTCAAATTCTATCTCGTTTCTTCACGTGCCCACTTGTGACGATTAAATTAAGCAGCCAGTTTTAATGCAATCCCTTAAATGTAAGTCGTAAACTCAAGCGTTGTGAGTTCTTAAGTCGCAGCGTGCAATTTCGCGTAAATCTTAATTTATTTTATTCCGTATAGAGTGTTAATTTGGCAAAAATCTTAAAATAGGCCCTCCACACATAACTCTTTCATCTTGCGCTGTTTTTACTGGCGTTTATTGCATTCACACATGTGAGCCACGGCTTTTTCCGCTGAATTTTTGATGCTCGAAAGCCTCGTAAAAAGCGCTCTATACTGTGGCAGCTGGAAACGACTTCATTATGCGCCTAATTGAACAACAAATTATTCACTCGCACGAGTGGCAGCCAAGAAAAGAGTTGCATTCTTTTTATTTATCGCAATTCACTCGACGCACACCAAATGTGCAAAATGCAAGGAGTAAGTAAACATGGCAAGGCATTGGCAAAACCATCAAAAGTGGAAGAATGTCGCTGATTTTCTGGCTCATTTGGGTGATGATTGGGATTATGATGAAGCCAAACAAGTTCTAAATATGACCCATCTGCATTTACACCTTTAAATGTAAGGAACTCAATCGAGGATTTGAAAGAGCAGTGCAAGCTGTAATTAGAGAATTAAACATATCTACAAGGTTTATACGTGATTTGAGAGTAGTGTGAGTGTGTGTGTGTGTGGATTGGTGAGTTTGGGACTAGGCAGAAGGTGCATTTCGCAAGTTCATAATTAATTGTCGTCGGTGCAGTTGTCGCACGAGGTCCGGCGTTATTTTCGGCCACTCACTCGAATTAGAAGTGTTTTCTGGGTCGTGCCTTTGCACTGGAAAAAGTCGACGGCGAATTTATTAACGTGTGCTTTACTGGCAGACTAATGTCGCCGACAGAGTGCGCACCATGCTAAGAATAACAAGCACACGCAGAAAATTCGGAATGCATTAAATACTAACAATTCGAACAAACTTCCAGATGATTCCAATACATATAATATATACAAACAATAATTCTAGACACTTTAATTACAATTGTGGTCACATAAATTCGTGGATTTCTCCCATTTCTTTTATTTGGTGTTAAATAAGTTGCATACCTTCTAAGGCATATTGTTAGTTATTGAAATATTGATTACAGTAAACTGAGGGATTTGTCTATTTTTACGTACGCATTACAAAGTCGTATAACATAGAGTGTTGTGTACTTGCAATCCCAACCGTGATCCTGAACATGTTTATGCAAATAGGAGCGGAACACGAACGTGCTGCCGGCACACCGGCTCCGGCACCATTTCTCGCGACCCTCTACGGTCGACGATTTTTCGACCCAATTTACCAGTCGAAGCGCACGTCATTGCAATTGCATTGCATTGTAATGGTGTATACGCTTGTAAATACTCGCATGCAAATGAATCTTAGCTAGGAACTTTCCGGATTGCTTAATAAAAATCAAAATGTCCTAATTTTATTCTCCATTGCGTTAAAAACAAGAATACAAGAAAATATACTTCTCTTCCAATGTGGTTGCCATTGATTCACTTGATTTGATGTACATTCTAGACTAGTATCAGTAATATATTTCCAAGTCAAGTCAAGCGGAGTTAAAACCTTTGCATCAATTAAAACTGGAACATTAACCTACCCCAACCAGGTGCGCAACCGCAACATCGATTGTTGTTTTCCAAAGTTCACTTACAACACTCATCATATAATCCATTGCAAATGCATTCATCATAAAATCATAATCATTTTTAACTAGTTTTCTATCAATAACCTTCCTCCCTGCACCATGTCTATATCCTCTATGCAGTAAAAATAGGGAATTAAAAGGACGTTAAATCAAATTACATCGTCCTTGTGTTCCTGTCAGCTGGAGCAATAGTACAAGAACACTTGTCACGGCTAATTGGCCGTTATTAGTGAACCATGTACATTCGTTTGACATTAGTAACAATTTCGACTTATGTGTTTCATTAATGCAATTTACTTAGTTAGAGGATGTTGATGAGAGCTTTGGATGGCCGCTATTGAAATATTGGAAGGATGCTACTCAGTGCAACGTCTAGGCCAACCTAGGAAAATTACTATTTTATAATAACAGTCATAAACATCGTGTAACAATGTGATATGAACGAAACGCGCGTCGAAATTGGCGCTGCGTTTCGTCCTTAACCTGTTTCTGCAGCGCGCTGCAGTTGTTTGTCAATAAATGTGCGTTTGACGACGTCATTAGATAGATGCATAATATGCTAACACAATTTGTTTTATCAAGCAATAAAGATAACACATATGAATATTAAAGCAAGGATAATAAATAAGAGATAATTACTTGCCCGGCGCCTTCACAATGTGAGCAAATTCACTTACATGCTAAAAAATCCAATTAAAACTCCGCGAGAAAAGTCAGCGATTAACTTAGTTAACTTAGAGTTTTAAAAGAGAATTACATCTATCTCATTACAGTGTAATTTGTCATTATCGTTGCTTTTGCTAGTCAATTTACATTGAAAAACAAAAATCAAGTCACAAATGACGCTTCAACTCGTACAACACGTAAGAGTCGCTTGACGAACGATAATAATAATAATAATATGCGATATGGCAATGAGCGTGCTAGAGTCTGACCCACTTCGAAGGAAAGGATACTGACCCGTAGCTATCTATATCAGGGACGGCGCGCACTGCGCTGGCAAGCAAGCGTGCGACGCTGCGGTGATGGAATGGGGAAAACGCAGCATGCCGCCTCCACCACTGCCGCCGTCAGCGAGGGACAACAACATATCGAGCGCGCTGTAAATTAATTTCATACGCGTAACACGAAGACAGGCATAGACGTGGACGAGGAAAATAAGCAATTTCACCTCACAGGTAGACATAAATATTGAATGAGGTAACTTTTAAATGTTTAAAGCATGGTGAGTCTAGATCCAACTAGAATAACTAGTGAGTAGAGCTGGTTGCATACAATGAATACCACTTAAATATTTCAGGTATTGCGCGCGCGTTGCAATGGCTTATTTGGTTTCCAACGGTTTCCCGTCGACAGCAACGAATGTGATTGGATTACATAAAAGTTTGTAAACTAGGTTAACTATGGGTTTATTCTCTTCTAAAAATATCGCCACGAAAACGTAGTGCATCATGCATTTTTTGAATCGATAATGAGATAATCATCCGTTGCATTGAACACTTGAGCAGTCACCACACGCTAGTTTAGTGTAATATTAAATTACACGTTGATAGCCCTACCAAGTTGACGGAATCATAGACTATGAATTATTGATTGGGATTGGTGTGTTTTGTAGATGTATTTCAGTACGTTTGCGATTGTAAATTACCGTAATGCATTTTTATGTAGCAGATGTAAAGCCGAACGCATGTTAACATGATGTAATATAGAACGGCGCTTAAAAATAGACGTTTCGTGCTATTTTTGCCCCAGTCGCACCGAGGAATTGTATGCCCGTCGTGCTGGTCTTTTCCGCGTACGCACTGTGCAGACTCCTGCAGACGCGAGGAGAGATCTCAGCCACGTTAAACGTGTTTATGGTGCCTATGATCTATGCAACACGGTGAAAGCAATATGTGTATAGTTGGTTGTATAACGTTAAATATGACAGAGTGGAATATTTTCTTTTATTGCTTTTCATCAATTTTAAAGAGACTTTCTGGTATTTCGATTTCAGTAAGGATGGTTGCTTTGTAAATATCAGCAAGTTCCGCTGAAAGAAAATGGAAAACTTGCAATATTTACGTTTTGCGCTGTTTGCAGTTTCTCATTGCGCGTATTGCACATTGCAGCTAAAGTTACAAGTTTCCACGCGGATTTTACGATCAACATTATTCTTGTTTTTCGTCCTTTGTGCAGATGTAAACCGCAGTTGCAGGTCGGGGCTGTTTTGCAACGCACTGCAACGGGAAAAATTTATCGCCGGCTCGTTAAAGCGCGTGACCCATTTCTGCGGTACTTTTCTGCGCCGCATGAAATCGCATAATTGCGATTCACTCGCTTCCTACTTCCTCGTTAGATGTTTACCAATGCGTGCAAGTGACCTACGTTATCGTCGTCGCAAAAACCGTTTACTCTACCACCTCTAGAATTGATATCGATATCAAAACGCGGAAGTCATTTTTTTCGGCTGATTTCGTGTACGTCCGCATGGTTCATACAGCAAAACAGTTATAGTACATCCATCGAGGACTTTGCCCTTTGTTGGCATTCCTGAGGGTCAAGTACAAGCCACATTGCTGTGGGCCATGTAGAAAGTTATGGATTTCGATATTTGCATCCGGTCAACCTGAGGGACCCTGCATCCCGGATCATCTCGAAGTCTCAGTCTCTGCTGAGTTGCTGTTTAATGTTGCATTCAAGTAGCTTGCATGGCTTTGCGCAAATATTTGCAAGTGGTTTACGCGAAAAGCGAGTGCCCTCGTGGAGTCATACAGCTTTTCTGTCTCGGTCGCTCTCATTTCCAACAAGTCGGGGCCGCGGCTTGAGGACGGGCATTGACCTCCCAGTGAACGGAGCAGAGCTCCTGCTGAACACGCGAACTAGGATGACGCGTACAGCTGACTGCTAAGTGCAGTGGACTTTTACGTGAAAACAACATGCTACAATGACACATACAGAAACTTGACAGCACAGAAATAGGAATGGGAAGAAAATTGCTTTCTCTATGCTGCTGCTCATAGTTAGCCGATCACTGTCTCGGATAATTATTTCTAATCACACCTCCTGTCAACAGGATCGTGATCATTAATCTCACATGGAATGGGAATGGGGAGGATAGTACAGTGTGATTACTATCATATGAATCATGTGGTCCTGAAAGCCTGTTTTCGACCAAATTGTCTGTTTTCGCCTGATTGATTCATTAATGCGTTTGTAATTTAGCAACGATATTATTACACACCGCGTCATCGAGTTCAACGCTTCACGCGCGACACGCGGTGACAAATATTTCAGCGCTCGTCGTTGGGTGCTGAGTGTTGACCTTTATTAGTTCAGCAATCGCGTCTTTTGACACGACTTGACGAACCCATAAATTCCACGCAAAAAAAAAAACTGATAAGCGTTGAGAACAAGTGAATAAATTATAAGGCGTTGTTGCGATTGTATCTTTCTGTTGATAGTAATGATTCACAGCTGGCAATAAAAATGAAGGAAGACTTTCACTTGAATGTATAATTACGGCTAAATCTTTGTTTAGGCCTTTTCCAGAATCAATTGTAAATGACGAAATCTCCTGCTTTAACCATAGACTTTCACTTGGCCTAGTCATTTCCGTGTGGCATCAACATCCAGCACATTGACTTCTTTTTCTAATATTTGCCCACATGCGACATTCCCCTACCAGCAATCCGCCTGATTTACATTACATGAGTTTAATGCACTATTGCATCGCGAATGAAAAAGTACGTTACATACTAAGGTTGTTGTGGCAGACATGTAACGGTCGCTTTCCAGCTGCTGCTGCTGCTCCTGCTGACGGTCGTCGATGGCAATGCCGCGCGGCAGGCTCCCCGCACCGGTTGCAGCGCAACACGTTGGTAACTTTCACTCTCATCCTACGCCTATGCCGTTGCTCTTCCGCTTCGCCTAGTTGAACCATCAACACTCTTTCCCATGACCAGCACTCTCGCGCACTGCCGCTGAAGAGGACGCGAGGCGTTACATGAAACCATCGCAAGTGTAGAAAAGTAAACGTGAAGTAACGGGAACCGATGTCTGCGCTCTAGGCTAGACAATGCGCGAGCTCGGACTAGAGCAGACACGGTGGTACCGAGGTACCACGATGTCTGGTGGCGTCGTCTGCTCCGTTGACATTTTTTGCTGAGTGTCTAGCGTGTCCGCAGGATTTTTCTGTTTATTGGTGGAATATCAGCGTCTTGGATTGTGGCCCGTCAGCGGATTCTATGGTTGACATTCAAGTGGGTCAAGTTGGGTATGGGAAGTCAACAGTAGCTATTGAATGTTTATCAATAAAGATGTTGAGCTTTTATTAATTTATAAAGTCGAAACAAGTTATAGAAATTCATTACCGTGTGGGAGGATGGAAGTAGTGTCTTATGGGTTTGTATGATGGTTGCTGAGGTCACCTACAACTTATTTTTTTGCATGACTATGGTACTTGATAAAATTGATGTAGACGCACAATTCAATTTTTTAATATATTTTCACCACCTATAGTTATTAAATTAGTTCCTAGTATGACTTCAGTTCAACATTAAATCTGTATATTTTAAGGATCAAAAGTTGTAGCTAATTGAAGAAAAGCGATAATTTTGTTCCGATTTACTTTTTGTCTTCCCGAAGCCACCCTATTTACTTCAATTAGAATTTAATTGTCAATATAGTTGGCCAATCATCTTACTCATAAAAGAAAACATGTTTTAGGTCTTGATCTTTTATTATTCTTGAGTTATGACACTTTGAAAGCATTCAGATGAAACTTCAGATCTCTTAGGTTTACAATCTGCATGGTCAATGATTGATATTATTCTCATTGCACTCGGCCTGTAAATAGATTATTACAGTGCAGTGTGTGGTGTTGAGGATGCGCCTTTGAAGAAGAGAAATTTTATTCACGGTTTATTTCCTCCTGGTCCCTACTATGTTACTGCATCGTAATGGAGCAGTTGGCCTGCTGAAGGATGTACATTCCGTACGTCGCATACGAACATAGTTCGATTCTGCGAAACCTAAAAGTCGATCGCTGCAGCGAATTGCAGAACGCAGCGCAAGCTGCAAACACGGAAGCGAATTCGATAAACTGAAAGTTCGATAACTTCACCACGTCCATTGTGGTGCTTTAATAGCATTCATGTAGGCTGTAAAACATGTTACAGCTGTGAGAAACACACGTTACACCTCGTTGCTCTTGAAAAAAGCCCAGTTAGGAAGTGGACGCGATGAAAATAATAATTTTGGCAATGAAACTAATTCAGTGCGCATAATCACACAACTATTACTGGTTGTTGGTGTTTTATCAGTATGCGGTAGGAGCAGGAATAGCAGCAGTTGCTGCTGAGTATGTCATATGTTCAATGTTCATGTGTGTTGAACGACGCCGCCGCCGCCGTCGTGGAGGTCGATGCGGTCGGTGAGAATGCTCCGCGTGTGTCCGTCGCGTTGCGCGCATGCCGCTTTTCTGGCGACGACGCCCACCATTACTGACCTACATAACATGGGGTCGACGGCCGCCGCGCGCGCACTTACCAACACTACAGCCAGCAGGCGGTAGTTCCTCGTGCCTGTACTCCTCGTTCCTGCTGCCCCTGCCGGGAGCGACGAGTAGACCAGACCGCACTCTAATAGCACACACAACTGCTGCGATAAATCATAATGCACTACTGCATTGTGGTGTTTATTAATTGATGATTTAATTGCACCACGTCCATTTGCGACATTTGACTTCCAGGAGGACAATTTCTATTGTAAAAGCCTTGAGATTATAGAAACGTGTTTCTATTTTTACTATCAAACCTCAATGAATTCATTTTAACCTTTATCTTTTCATTCAACATGCAACCAGCCTCTCTATGCTCAATTGAACGTTCATGATTCAACACCCAATCTATGCGAGATTCCTCCCCAGTTCGTCTATTCACATGACGTGTCCGTTAAATACCTTTGTGTGCACCTATGGAAAATTAGAGCAAGGGTGTCAATCTCGCCCTTTGTCCTTGTACGCTGCCCTTCGTGCCCTTCAAGAAGGGGTGTTGCATTGCCGTAACTAGCATGACTACTAGATCCGAATGAATAAACTTCACGGACATTGGTTAGGGCCACGACACGTGTACACAGGTTCGAATGGGAAACATGCAAATAACATCTGGAAGGATTCAGTGGTCAACTTGACAAGAATACTACATTCAACTGATTTCCGCTTATGGGATATGGGGAGGTGTAATGGGTGAAGACCCTACTTTTTTCCGATATTGCATTGTGAAATTGTATTAAATTAAGATGGACGTTTATTTGGCTTTGTTGGAAATTTGGGACTTGTGGCCATTTGTTTAGATCAACTTGGATAATTGGGGTGGTTATTGGACTAAAAAAGATATTGCTATGGTAACGAATGCAAGCTGTACATGGATGACCTTTTAGACATTATTTCAACAAGATTGTCATAATTAAAAGCTCCGAGGAAAGTCACCAGCCTAGAATTCATCCAGAAAATGGTAAACTGCGCTTTATTCCAATTAAATTACCGATACCATTTTTGGGCTTTTCTAATACAACACAATGTTCCTGTAGTGTAAACTTTTGCCGTTCCTTTTGTATCAGTTCACATTTTATTCGTGAATTAAGGTATATCAATATGACTTACACAAAATGCTGTTGATATTCTAAGCTTGAAATCAAATCCCAATAAAAATAATAAACACAACTCAACTCTCCCAAGTCTGTGTAAATTCAACCGTGAAATGTTTACGAATGCACGTTAACTGCAAGGATTATCGCTTACTATTATGCACTGCCAAAGTCGATACCAAACGCACACATTATCTACGTGTATGAGTAAGTATTTATCTGTACATTTACATGTACGTATACATCCACACCCAGGAGAAATCGTCTTCAGTTGTTGGTCCTCAGCACCAACACACTGGACTCCTGCTGCATACTCAACGAAGCAATAATCCCTATAACGAGTGTGTGCAATCGTTATGCTGTTTGATGAGAGAGTCATGCACCTTTTCACACTCGACTACGAGTTGATAACGATGCTCTGTCAGTGGGAAAAGGCAGTACAAATAACTGCCTATGAGTACACACGTAATAATGGAGTGCAAGCTGTGATAATGATCTTAAGGGAATTGCAAGAATAAGGAGGAATTGAAATGTGTTCAAGAAGGAATTATAGTATCAGGTTTTTCTTAATTGCTACTATAGTACAAATCCCAGATGCACAATTGATTCAAGTGGCTTGGGGTAGATAATTCAATCCGTTTGTTGTTTTATTCCGTAAATTGTGATTAAGGTGAATGAGATGACCGAGGTGGTAGAGAAAAGTGGTGAAAAGCTTACCTCTTCTTGTTCGATAAGTAGCATTGGTTTTGTGTATGGTGTTATTGATAATCAGATAAAGCAACTTTTGAAAGATTTCACTCACACGAAGATGAGTTAAACAGTATTTATTTGGTTTACAACTTTATAGCAGTTCATGCGTTTGTTGGCGTAGAAATGTAAGTGATCAGATCACAACGATCATTTCCTGTTCTGTTTAGTATAATCGCTGTTAAATTAGCACCAGATACCAACCAGGAAATGCTTTCTTGCACATATTGCACACTATGTATATTGCAGGCAGAGTGTGCGGTGTGCAACGCATTTGCTATTTTCCGCCTTTCTCCCGAGAAACGGCTGCAGAGTAAACAACTTCAACGCGATCTATTTGAAGGTACAATGCACAATGTAACGATGTAAATATTCACTTGACTCTGTCGTCATAATCGTTAGAAACACAATCTATCGCCGCACACAAGAAGATGTAGTTAGTGACAGTATTATTGAATCTTGATTGTTTCATTGAGCTTCGTGTAGTATTTCAGCGTAACTATGACGATGATGTGCGTCTAATACACGTGTTATATTTACATGAAATTGCAAATTCATGTTGAGGATGAGTAATGTTAATATTTACGACTTCTGCATTCCACTCGTCTCCCATGCACATGTTGCAATAATTCAAGGAGCGCTTCCTGAAGCTTTTCCGCACTCGCTCCAAGCTCGAAATTGATGGAGTTGCGCATTGATATATCGACGCGGGGTCGAGATTTCAAGAGCAACCGTCGTCGTACAGCACAGCGTAATTATGCGTCGGTTTTTACAAAGGTCAATGCCTTTTATCAGTCATTACAGCTAATATTAGACGGTTTCATAAAACACACGCTTGCATATATAGAGTGCGCGGCGCGGCCCAGTCGTGTTCCACTCAACGCTGAGCGGAGAAGCGCAAGCACAACACGGCACGACTATCTCACTCGTGCCATTTGCAAGGGGCGCATGGAAAAGAGTGAGAGCATGTTGGGCGCTCAACGGAGCAAGTGAGCGATGTTGTTGTGGAATGGTAAGAAGTATTCTCACGAGTTCGCTTGGGAAAAAATCCAAAGTTTACACATTCACTTGGAGAAAAGTCGAAGAAGCACTTTACGTTAGGTCCCCTTTATGAGAGAGTTGCGTGAGTAGGCGCTCTTAACGAAGGGCATCATATATGTGATAAACTGTGAAGTAGTGAAGTAATTTATTGGGTGCTACTTACATTTTCATAAGTTATCTTGTCGCTTTATCTAATATCGATGGCGTTGCACACGCTGCGAAACACACGGAACGCCTTTGCGTTGAACAATCGAAGGGTGCGATTGCCGAAAGGAGCGGCGCGAGCCATCGTCCACCGCGCATCCGGACGCGAAATCACTCAATTCGCCCGCAGCGTGAGCATCTTATCAATCACCACTTGCGCGTGTGCCCTGAAACATCGAGCAAACATTTTATCTTCTTATTATACACATTTTACGTGACGTGAAACAGAATGAATAATTAGTCAAGCAAAGAATTTTAATTCCTGCTACATTAGTTAATGAACTACTATCAAGATATTATTTTGCTATCTATAGAATAACAAGTGATTAATTGGATTTACTAAATTCCACTTTAATATATTTGATCATATCAAATTAATCACTTGTTGCGGTAGTGCGTGAAGATATTTTTATTGATTCTGTGTGATTGTACATGATTTTATTCAAGGCAAAAGTTGCAAGAGCAAGAATACAAGAAGACTTGAGGGCTGTGAGTTATTGTGTAAGGCACATGATTCCGTTTTGGAATACGATTATGCGATGTGTCGGCGTGTCGGCGTGCCGATGTCGGTTGTGCAATTTTACCTTGATCCATATTACGCGTAGTTAGCAACGGGCCGCGGATTGCGCCTCAAGCGCAAGCAACAATAAATAAAGTCGCTTCAGAATCACTGAGGACATTGATACATCTAATGTCCGGTTATTTGCGATTATTGCAAGTATTAAACGCTCAGAAGAGCAACATAAAATGATCTTCAACTTTCTCAAAGGTATTTTCTAAACATGTTCTGTTGTGTCTAGTAACGTTGCAATACAATCTTAGCAAAAAACATCATTAATAAGATTAATAAAATGACACTCTGTTTTGCCTTGTGTTTCCCAAGCCATTGGCATCGTGTCAGTATCAATATCAACAAATATCACAAGGTATCCTATTACGAGTAAGGCCGTCCACCTTAAGTTGACTTTGTCCTGCCTTGTTATGTCTTAAGTTGAAGTCCAATGCAATGCAGCACATAGATGGAACATGAGCAGAACGTCATATCGCCATATCGATGGTCAGAATATGTGCGATATGTACCTACATTTTGATCGCATTAATGCTCCGCGTGACGACAACGTCGCCCAGATTCATGTGAACTTGTACTTGGCTTTTCAAATTCAAGGTTCATGCGCGGATTTTGCTGTTATCAACACGCATGCGGTGCGATAAAAATTAGAGTCTTTACCACTTCCGCACTTGATGGGAATTTATCTTTGTGTGCGCTCTGATTAGGAAGAGCTTTTGTGTGAATACAATTAAGAAGTTTTGTGTAGGCCTGACTCGGTTTGTGTTATATAAAATAGCGGATATTAGAAAAATGTCGCTTGTTATAATGTTGAAGTGAATTGCATCCAAGTGTATTGCAGTGAAAGTTGCATTTGCGGAAAACTTTCTCTTCGCCGGAACCGCGAACAAACGCATGTAATAGTTGCATTAATGCAAGCGATAATACGAATTGCATTTTCACGCGCACGCCGTGATTGCGACTGGAATTTCGTGGCTTTTATGCTTTCAGTATGTGAATGAGATTGACTGATTGTGTCCCAACTAACATCTACTTGTAAAGTTACAAGCCTACTGAAAGAAAGTCAACAACAGTTTGATGTAATCTTAAAAACTTGAACTGAAAGAACGTTAAAGAAGGTTTTAATGCAAGTTAGTTCACTTGAATTCTTACCATTGACAAATCCTATTTTCTAGTACTGGTCGTGTTATGAAATAATAAACGTCCACTTTACGCGATAAAATTATTGTACTAGCGCGATAAAGTTCGCCAGTTCATTGGGTCTGCTTGCGCCCCTAGTGTTGGTAAAATTCGATTCTAAGTCGTTTGACCTAAATTTTTCTCGCCGCTGCCTCCTTCGAAACGCACAAACGCACAAACGCTATTTTACGCGCATATAATTAATAACTACGCGTACGCGTACATTAGATGATGTTATAGTTATTTGTGGCCGCGAGTGTTATGGCTTCGGCAATAAACAATAACGTACATTTGTTTAGTAAGTTTAGAGCAGCAAATGCACACAGTGACGGCATAGGCACAGTGGTTGCGCTGCGTGCATTGGTGCAAGTGACTAAAATAGGTCAGAGCAAATTGGTATCGTTAAACTGCAGCCACACGAACGCAATGGTTGACCTAAAGCCATTCCTAGTCCCACCAGTGGAATATCCAAGGGTTGTGTAATTATAGTTTTGCTTTAATTCCCATGTGGTAATCATAGTATTCTCGTACCTTTGCTCGAATTGTGGCAGTTGGCAGTCCTTCGGGGAAGTAAGGTAATCCTCGATTGCGCAGCGCAAAAGGTTTACAAAGTTAGCGCAAATGAAAAACTTAACAAACACTTTCAAGCACTTCGGAGTATCACGATTCACTTCTTGTCGGCCGTCGCCGCGTGCGCTGGTAAACTGTTAGGAGAGTGACGAAAGCGTTTGCACTTTTATTTTCAACAACAAATGCACTGCCGGTGATATCAACGCACACGAGTTCGGCCCGGACCAAGACGACGGCAAGAGGCGGCTGGCGCGCTTACGCAACGCAATGCGCGCCGACTCCTGGACAAATTCGCGCGCGCCCGACGCTTCCTCCCGAAACACTTCTTCAGCGGGCGGCGCGCGTCCGCGTCTCGAAGGGCTCCCAGTACGGATGAGCGTCGAGCAGCGTGCGGCGGCGGCCCATGTGCGGCGGCCTGTGTGAGTGCGCGCGCGGCGTGTGTAACTGTGAATTAAGGACGAGAGCGGCAGCGCGCGCCGTGTGCCTGCCTGCCCCTCGGCGCCCCGCCGCCCGCCCTCCAACAGCTAGGACCGCTCGCGGGGTGAACGACCTGGAGTCGCGCTTGCCGCGCACGGGGCCCCCGCGTGCTGGTGGGGGGCCGCAGTGCTGTACGCGAGAATCCCACCGTTCTCGCTCCCGTGCTGCATCTTGCTTCCGCTATTGCCGCCCGCCATCGATTCATTGATACCTGTCGCTCGATCCGCCCCCGAGTAGCTCAGAATCTCATCGACGCTTCGGCAACCAACACTAAGTCAACCTTCGCAAAACCCTAAATTGTGTTCACAGGACGTCAATATTTTGCAAGCATTATTCATGACGTCCAAATTCTTTTTCTTTGCTTTTCTTTTCTTTCTTTTTTTTTTTTTGGAAATCTTTTTGTAAGCGGAGTCAATCAACCTCGGACACATTATTACCACACAACACACATTCGCCGGTAATAAATATTTTTGTGATAAGCGCGTTGGACGATGTCTCATTCTCGGATGAATGTGCTCGACCGCGCTTGTGTGTAGAAACAACTTGTTGGCCGTAAAAAGTCAAGTTTATTATCACTAGGGGGCTGTGATGGTAATAATAAGCCGACCGAAATCTGAAAAAAATACGTACTGAGCGCGCATTACACATTCGAATGTTATCTTATCACAATGAGCGTCGTTTGCAAAGCGTAGCACATGGAGACCATTCCTAATTTGTCAAATGTCTTATGTTTTCGCAATTAATCAGCACGGCATGTCAGTTGAATGTAAACTTAGTATCTGGAACTAACTATGTAAGTACGTAACGTGTTTAATTCACGTTTTTTACTTTCAAGCGAACTCAGTTTGACTGAATGATGCGGATGGAATAACGCTGAAGCATACAATCAAAGTATCCCCATGGGAAAATCGAAAATAACGCACTCGGAAGTATTTTTAAAATCTTCAACTTGACTTTTTTGTTTCACTGCCAGGCCTATGGGGCACGCCAATACTCAGCTGGAATACAACGAACACGTGGCACGTGTGTTCTTAATTTTCCACATCACTCAATTAGCTTGATGAATTGATTAATCATCTGATTTAACTGTGTTAATTGCTATTACACAATCGAGACTTGTAACTGTATATGCCTCATAAATGTTTGCCTTAAAAAACCACACACAATAATAAAATGCAAGCAAAAAACATTTAAGCGGTTTAAATTTCGCCTTAATGTCAAAGTCTCGCTCTATCTCAATGGTCAATGTAAATGTGGTAATGGTAATGTTCATCATTTGAGAACTAGATAAGCACTGATATCAGCACACGCGGAATTAATATAGATTTTTTGTGACGGGTTCACAGACCTGTGTGTGCACTGAGTGACGTCACGGGTAATGTCGGCCGGCCTGCCAACGTGCTGGCTGTGCTGGCTAGGAAGTCGATGTACTCTAGAGCGGCGTTGTCACAGATATCGAGAGTCCTAGTTTCTTCACACTGTGTTCTTGGGATGCGTGCACTAGCAGCAGTAGCATGACTAGGCTGCATTTTGGTAACAATTGTTTTAGCAATATTTTCAGATAGTAAATGAACGTTTCAGTATAGTTTCTATGATATTAGATTTTCAGATGATACATGTTACATTGATGTGCATTTATAGGATAAGAGATTATTTTACTTTGCGGCCTTTTAACATGCATTACGAATTGTGTGGAATTGATATTTTTAATTAAAACCATTTCAAATTAGTGCTTTAGGAAAATTAATTCTGAATTATTTTATATAATAACAAGAAAGAAGGAAGTGTTCCAAGAACAAAAATTTAAAATACTAGAAAATGCCTTAGAAAATACGTAGTTCTTTATTTAGATATTATGTTATTAGATATGATTTTTGGTATTTAATCAAGTTGAGTATTTGAATTTTATAGGTACATTTTTCTTGGAACAAATGTTTTCCAAATAAAAACTTTTTTTCTATGCTTGCAATATTATTCAATTGTAGAAAATAATATATTTCAATAACTTTGTAAAGCGGACAATGTATTTATTCCGATTTAAATGTTTTGAATGAAGTGAATTTCAATGACAATTCCAACTTTTACAACAAGAGTGTATAATAATTGAATATATTCAGATGGGTTTCAATACTCCCATTTATATTATTAGCAGATTAATGCAAGTTTATGTTTTAAATTCCCTCGTCTTTATTTTAACGCCAGACCTGTAATAAATTTTGAATCAGAATACAATAATATATAGTTTGTCAATTTTCTTCAAACTTGATGCAAAAAAATTTTAAAATATCTTTGTTAGTAATAAGAAGATAAATATAATAAGTTAACGCAATGTTATAGTCCTATAGTTGATCTAGCTAATGGATAATATAAATAATATAAGTAATATAAGTACATAGAGTAATTAACTAGGAAAAAACATACATACTCTATAAATAGTTTTGTAGCATAAAAGTCAATCTATGATCGTATGTTAATTAATTAGCCCAACGCTAATTATAAATGTCTCTAAATTGAATGGAAGTTCCAATGTTTTTGTTTATAAAATATTATGGAAAATAAATCCTAGTTGGAAAACCATTAAAGCTAGGAAAATGCTAGATGCATTGTTATATTGGGAATCTATTTTTCTATGGTAATACATTATTTTATTACACTTAAGTTAAATATAAATCCAAAAAACTTGATTTTGATATGGATAAATTTCTAATATTTTGCTAAGCATTCGATGGAAAATTGCTTCTGACGAGAAAACTATAAGACGTTGCTTAATGCCACATATACCATATTATAGTTGAAAAGTTTTCACTTCAATAATTGTTTTTAAAACATTCTTAAATTAGTTAGAAAGGTCGTAAAGTTAATAATAAATTTTGTCTGTTTTTGATATTTCTGAAAATACACGTTGGTTAATTCCATGTAGGCAGAAACTTATGTGGCCAAGATGAATGTCCAATATAATGTTTAATTCCTTATGAGTTTCTCTATTAGATATCTTTATAAATTTCATAATTAGTATATTTTGTGTTCCTGATAAAAATTGTGAAAATTATTTTTACTTTAGAAGTACAAAGCACAGAATGTACTCGGAGGTTAGGAGATGTTGAGTAGAGAATATTCTGTGTTCCTGGTAGCAAAAATGATTTCGAATTTTTACTACAAACTAAAATGCCTACCTTTTAACTAGGCCTGATAGTTTTCCATCTAGAGATAATTGCACGACGCGTCTTTTCAAACATTTCATAAATTGACCAAATTTATCCTTAATTATATGACCCTTCTAATTGATTCAAATATAATTAAGAGGCAGATACTGATGGAGGTCTTTTCAAATATATATATAATTGTATATGTTGCATTTAAGCAAATCGAATAGTCTTCCCGGCAGAGGCAAATTTTCATCGCATTCTTAGCAAAATATCAAATTAAATTCATAATAATTAAATAACGTACATTGATAAAGAAGTGTATTATCAAACTACCGATATATTTAGTAATGCTCTAGAGGTACATTCTTTGCATACAATTTAAAGGTTCACCTGATTGTAAAACCACGCTGTAGGAAAGACTGACTCATATAGACAAATAAATGTGCTGCAACATAAACTTTTGCAAGGACGTATTGAATACAACTGCATTGCGTTTTGGCATACATACTTTAGTTAAAAAGACAATCATTTATTTAAAAACATAATATACATCTAGTCGTGCTGCACAAACTGCAAATACCCGCGTCGCATGCATATTCACAGATTAGTACATCATTATTTCATTAGATTATCAGATCAAAATTTCAATTTAAATTCCTAGTATTTGCACAACCACCTAAGAACCCAAAAGCATATAATAACAGTTCAGCATGCAGCACTTGCGTCGATAGTACATACTAAAATATTAAATACATTCAAATTTCTAAAACGCTCTAACAAGACTTCCAACAATAATATAAGAATTAAAATCAGTCATTGCCTCTTCAGATCTGCGTCAGTTACCATCATTTTAGCATAGTACAATGGACTATAGATAACAAAATAAATATTAGATTACAGGTTATAAGACCGTAAGCTAGTAAAGGCAAATTGCACATTGAGAATATTAGAATAGTGAAATGGTTAAGTTTTCAGTTAAAAATGATAAATATTAACGAATGTAAAAATAATTTGGCAGGCAATTTCATCAAATACGCCCAGACATATTTAAATCGCTTCGTAGGCGCCATCCAACACCGGACTAGAAGAACCATTGAGGAACTCCTCTAATTCATCGCGAGACTTCCTAGAGCCCTGATTTTCTTCACGCGACTTCTTCTTTTTTCGTTTTTCGCGATCTGCTTTCTGCTCCTTGTGTTCTTTACGATCTTTGTCCTTATCTGGTTTGTCCTTGGATCGTTTGGATTTGGATCTTTTCTCAGACTGAAAAAAAGACAAATTATATTATTAAAAAAAGCAAATTTGAAGAAATGGAGGTAATTACTTTGTCTTTTTTATGCTCTTTTTTAAGTGACGCTACACTTGCAGGTTGCTCATCATCACTATAAGTTTGACTTGGATGCGGGCTAATACTATGTTTCGAACTCAACAACTCCATGTGAACATTCGAAGAAGTCACGCTAGTGCTATCATCATAAATAGTGCTGCCACTATAATCCAAAGTCTGGCTCACTGCAGTAACATCCTCACCACCTTCGGGAGACCTCCTCCATTTGGTATCCACACCCATCCAGTTATCGAACGCATCAGAAGCCAATTCAGAAATCTCCGAATTGATAGTGGAGTCAAATTCATCATTTGTCTGCTTCATATCCATCTCCATTTCACTACTGCCTCCATTTTTAGGAAAGTTTTGTTTCACCTCTTCAAGATCTAAATCATCTTGATACTCTGAAACTAATGGGTTACCAGTATCGCCATCACTTTCAGACTCCTCTGGATCGTTTACGGCATTTGGATAGCTAGTTTGAACGTCTTCCAAAAAGCTACGATCCAATTGACCCCCATCTGGACAGAATTCCTCCACTGACGTAATGGGGCTCACTTCAAGGCGACGTAAGTCAGGTAGACCATCTTCCACGCTCCTGTCTTTTGGACCAAATTTAGAAACAAATCCAGAGCTTTGACTGCTGCTACTTTGAGAGGTAGATACGCGTTGTGTTGCGGCCATAGAAGTAGCAGCGTTTCCAAAAGGTATTGGTTTACCTCCGCCAACAATAATTGAAGCGCTTTGCGAGCGTTTGACCTCAGTGCCAATTTTATTCGCTGAAAGTTGTTGGCTAGAAGTGGAAATCGGGATGTTGGCTAAGGGCGGAATGTTTGCATTTGAATCTGCAATTTCTCGACGTTTTCTATTAAGTGTCTCCTGAAATTTGGAGTAGTTTGCTTCTTCTGACTCGGCATACATGTCCAGTTCTTGGATGGTTGCTCCGGTTTCCACTTCATTGCGTTCCAACTGACGAAGAAGGGTTTCACGTTGCAGTTGAAGGAATGGTAAGTTAAAGAATTTATGAAGAAGTTTTAACCCAAATCCATTTCTCATTGATGATTCAGAATATCTAACTTGTGCAGTTCTAGTACTAAAAATAGTTTGAAATTAATACCAACATTGGCACTGAAAGGAATGTTGGAGTTACCCTTTGAGAGATTCTATATAATAGGTGATGTGATCAGCTGTAACTGTTCTGTGGTGTGACATGTCACAATGATTTGCAAGGATGATAACAGGAATGTGAGGTGGCACTTTTCCCATTTCTCGCTGGACATATTCAAAAGTCCTGTAAAGTGATAAGTTATGATTTTGCAATATACATTTGACTCAGTATAACTTACCAACTTTTAGTAATATCCATAATAAAAATTACACCATTAGTACCTTTGTAAACATCCAAGAATTCAGCATCTAAGGCAGTTTCTTCAGGAAGATCTGAATTCTCCAACTTCAGTCCTTCAAATCTCTTTTTCTTCTTGCCTTTGTCTACTACATCCCACACTTCAACCTTGACAATATCATCTGTAGCTTTATAATTCCATTGGATTGATGTAACTTGAATCTCATCAGTTGGAATATACTCCTCAATAAACTTCTTTCCCTGCAGTCGATAAAACAGTGCAGATTTGCCAACATTTCTATCACCCTTAATTATAATTTTCACTGAAAGAACATTAAATTTATAAAAACAATCTGTTTTACATAAATAACTGCTACAGAAAGAATGCATTTACTGTTATATTGAACTCCTCTTGCAAACTTCTTCTGTAATGATGTGGACATGGTCTGATGTGCTGAAGCCTTAGCCATTGGAGATGTAGCCACAGAAGAAGCATCACTTTTGCTAGCCAGTCTTTTTATTGCAGAAAACATCGTGGTTTGAATGATCTTGCTCAGCTCACCATATGTGTTCTCACAGAAGAAACAGGAATGCAATTGTATGTTGTCACAATCACTGCAGGCAGATTCCAGTAGAATGCAAAAACAGACAAGGTTTCATTTACATACCTAATTCATTTAGTTAAAGTACCGATAAGTTGCCTTATCTGTTCATGTGTTTATCAGAGAAACACCACATTGCAGCCACAGCGGATTGAATTATCGTGCCGATCGAGTTGCTGGGAATACATTCAAAGTGGGATAGGCACGATCTGTAGAATGAAACGGAGACAGAATGGGAGGGAGACATGAAAACATTTTGAGAGACACTGCAAAGGACAACTGCAAATGAAGGCAAATAAATCACTAACATCAGTCTATAATTTAAGAATTTTGCTTTTATTTTGCGTCCATAGTAATTGTTTAAACAATAAAAATGTACGCTAAAATTTGTCAAGTTTTGCAGTTTTTTCAATGCACGCGCAATAAAAATACAATTTGTTCACAAACTCGTAAGAATAAAATTAATTTAATCGTGACAGTCAATAATTTAAGAGTTGCGCTATCAATCCGTATGCACCGGTATTGTTTAATCATTTGAGATTTGGGCACAAAGTAGACATTTAACTCGTAATAAATTTTCTTTATTCCTAACATGGTACACCATGCGCCCTCTAGACATAAATTCCTTTACCCGTGGAATTTGCATCGCGTAATAAACAGAAAATTGTAATTAGTAAAAATTTGGAACAGGTTTTATTCTTAATATTTTCTTTTTTGAAATTTACTTGGAACGTCTTTTCAACTCTTTCGTGATTAGCACAAGGATTTCATATTTTTTCTCCTAAATTTTAATTATACTTTGAACAACATATAAATCTTTAATTTTAAAGTGTCCCTCGTTAAGATAGTATCTTAATCTTAATAATTAAGAGATGTCATTGGAGCAACTCAATGGCTACACAATAGCGCACTTTCGGTTTACTGTGTTACGTAATAATTTTAAATCTCTTTAAATATTTATTGCATCTATTTACATTTACTTTAATTTAGTGATTTATCGATACATCTAGCAACATACTAAAACTATTTGTTGCTACTTACTATTTTAATACTTTAATAATTCAAATTTTAATAATTTGCAGTGATAAAATGTTGTTCTATTTAATTTATATGTTAATTGTCTAAACGATTGCATTGTATTAGTTGACTGCGATTATTTCAGTAGGCACGGTAGTAATGGGAAAATCGGTCGCGTGTGAGCGGAACGAAGTGAATATTATGCTCTGTGTTTGGTGTTAGAGCAAGCATGCATTAGACAAATCGGCAAAATTTGGTCTACATGAGGCAGGTGTGGAACGAAATACGCGGGTTACTATTGTTTACATTGGACTGTACAATTATGATGCGCTTCCACTGCGCTGATCAGTTGCACCTCGCCCGCTGTACAATTCGTACGCATCTCTTCGTGTTCGAATAAGTCTGTTTTGCAGTATTTTATATGCGGTATTTCGTTGTGTTGGGGACCATCATGTAGTACAATTGGGCACTAATTAACATTGTCAACAATCAATCAATCAGGAATCAATCGGCGTAGAATAATAATGGTCAATAGTCAGTATTTATTATATTGTTATTGGTTCGAAACGCGTGTAACTTTCCGTTCAGGAATATTTTGCATCGTAATTTCCAAGCGCATAGAACTACATGTACCAGATTTTTGCTGACAAGTTGTGATTAGGTTTTGTTTCATTTGATGTGCAATAAACTTAAGTAATCGCCTACATCAAAACGAGCCTTTAGTATTTCT
>JAODGC010000002.1:116224-156553 GCA_027574925.1 Ecitoglossa quadriceps | reverse complement strand
AAGGCGTTTTACAGAAACTTAGAATAATACAAAAGCATTGTCGAAACGACAAGGATGGGGCTTCGCCGGCTTAGCCGGCGAAGCCCCATCATATAATGACTTCGCCGGCTCTGCCGGCGAAGTCATTTAAGAGATCGCGCTACGCGCGATCTCTTAGACAGCTGTCTTACAAAATTCAAAACCCCGGCCTCCCTTCTGGGAGGCCGCCCACCCTATCCTATTTTCTTGTATTTTTGGTTCTGATTTTCCCAACTCCATTTATATTATATTATTACTTCTTTTCTCTTATAACCCCTTTTGAGACTTGAAACATTTTTGAATATTAATTTACATTGGCTCTTATGGGACTGCCATATATTGCCATGTAATTCGGGATTATTTAATTTCAGTCGAAAAGTGTCTCTTTCTGGGAATCGAACCCGAGACCGCTCGGGTAAGAACCGAGAATGCAGCATACCAGACCAACAAGCCTTCGTGCAAGGAGTCCTTCGTACTCGTTATTTATTTTAATAAAATTACAATCCGTGTAATAAACTTTACTATATAAGTCGTGCACTAAAGGTACTAAATATACAACACACGATTGTTTTTAATTACTGAAAATATATAGAAACTGTGGAAAAAAGATGCATACACATATTAAATACAAAGTTTTCTCTTATTCAAAAAATGTTATCATTCTGGAAAGAAATGTTCTACCCTGCTCGTCAAATGGTACATCTGAAGAACACATTAGCTGTGGTAAACGTTGAGACCTTACCTGCGCCGAGAGTTCCATAAGCACCCAAATAGTATTTGCCTCTGTATTTCCTGTACAGACTTCAGATACCAAACCACCAAAAACCAAATATAAATTTACTTGTATAATATAAAGTTATTTCTTATTCAAATAATATGATAGTTCTGAAAATAACGGTTTTATTTCGGCGATCTATACACGTTCAATCCACCGGGCTTGAAGACTGAAATGATTAGTATAACCCACCAAATTAAACTATAAAACCAACACAGCTATTATTATTTGTGTAGTAAAAAGTAAATTATAGAATTGCGCATATGAAAACTAAAACGGCCCAATACTGGTACAAGATATATTTCACATATTCTATCTAACGGCTTACGACCCACTACTCTACCATATAACCATTTAAAAAAACGCAACTATTATTGATCTAAACTTAGACCACATTCCAATTGCAATTTCCATGAATAATGTAAGCTCTACCAGCACTTCAGTCAGAATTAACTACCAACAGGCCAACTAAGTTTTATTTTGGAAGATTCTCTACGAAAATACCGTTATACCGACTTCAATCACTGACACAGTGTCCTTAGAATGAGGAACGCAGCAATTTACTGTACAAATACATTCAGTAATCGGGTCAGCAATCCCATCCATGAATATCCCAACCGTCAAGGAAAATCACTACTAGGTATGACGTCAGTAATTACAAAAAGAAATTGACTTTGATACTACCTTCAAATTAAGAATAACCGACAAAACCTAAATGACTTCAATCTACTAAACTCCACAATTAAATAGGTAATATGAGACCATAAAATTGCATGTTGACAAGACTTTCTGACACCATACACGTCAAAACAAATCACTATAGCGTATCATCAAATCATCACTATCCATAATCGCACAACTAGCTACATATCCTCCATACGCATACGATGACGCTGAGTGACGGAAATAGTGGAACAATTCGCACGCATCCGCTCCATAAATGTAACACTGACACAGGACAAACAAGCCATAGGTACTATAGTAAATAACTCATGCAAGCACAAATTAACTTCATTAATCTACACGATAGCTTCTACTAAAATTAAAACAATCATACATAAACTTCTCCGCTGTAAAATTCCCCGAGCTAACAACATTCAAAACATAATCTTAAGAACCTACCTCGAAAAACTACAGTCCACATCACAATGATTATAAACGCAGTATTTGCTCTTCATTACATGGTATACAGAAAACAGCACAAGTCATTCTATTTCTAAAACCAAACAAATAATAAAATGCACAAACGTTGCGTATGCATCTTCAGACGGACGAGGTAATACTGGTAAGCGCAGTGGAAAGAGATCGCAATGATCGCGCCGAATGTAAACAATAACAAACCGGGACTTTGCTTAATACCTGGTCTATCTGTCGATACACGTTGGCCAAAATTTGCTCTCTTGTCTAGACAAGAGTGGCTAGTGCGCGTTTCTTTACGCACCGTTTTCGGTGCATAGTGTTTACTCCATTCTACTCACGTGAGACCGATGTCTCCAGTAACAATTGTTTAAACAAGCAAGAATGTCATGAAATAAAAGAATATTTATATTTGATAAATTTCTAGTACTGCCAAATTTTACAAGTTTTTATCTAGATTTGTGTAACTTGTTTATTTACGCTAATAAATTTACATTAATTAAATTTGTTTATAAATTTGTTACATACTTTTATTTTGAGTTAATGTAGTTCAAGCACAAATGCATTGAAAAATTCAATTAAGATACAAGAACAACAAATGGTACTACCCAAGTTCTATTTGGTTTTCAATGCTATTAATCTGACAAGTAGAAACAACTATTTTAGAATTAACATGTTTTGTGCCAGTTATAATAGACTGAAGAAAGTTGCAGATTAATTTGAGGAAGCAGAGTTTGAATCCTGAAATTCTGAATTGCTTGATTTTTGCTTCCTCTAGTTAAATCTAAATACGTATTTACTTATGTATTTTAAATGCTAACAAAGCATGTGCAAAACAAAATAACATTAATAAATTCAATCTAATCACTTACCTGGCTAATTTATTATCTTGAGTATAATGTGAAACAAACAGAATGAAGTAAATCAAATAAAAAATAAACAGTCATTTCAAATAACTATTTATTACTCAAACCTGACCTGGTATTATTAACTATTTTATTCATATTTTACTTCTCAGACACATATAAGATAATTTAAAAAATAATTAATGCATTTTATTTATTATAGATTTATTTATTATTATTAATAACTTGAAATTATTTTTGTGTCAAAAAGCACAGAAAAGCTAAGATTTGATGTAATTATAGGTATACTATACACAATAAACTAATTGACGGTACTATTATAAACTATAGCACTACATTTAATTATCAATAAATACAAATCTAAAGCATATTTAATTATAGTACTAGTAATACCTTATATACGCATACATAACTCAATAATTAATTAATTTTTTTTACATGTTGATAATAGGAAGACAAAATTTGCCATGCTTTTGGTGACATAAATCCTGGAGGTGGATCCTCTCCAGATCTAGCTAAACTACGCATACGTGTGCCGGATATAAAATCAAAATCGTCTTTCCTGCTTGGGTTAACAAAATCCATTTTGCGACTCTTCATATCGTAAGCCGCCACACGGAATGGAATAATTTCTACTGAAGATAATCCCGGTGCCATTTTCAACACGCGTCCTCCATGGGTAGCATCATATAAGTTACCATCTGGTGAAGCTTCCTTGCCTAACGGATGTGGAACACCAGCAGGATCCCGACCAACGATATAAAAGTTAGCGCCGGCAACCATTCTGGCTTTCGCATGCCATTGGACTTCAGTGGGTCCTGCGTACATCATTGGACTTGGGAAAATAGCCAGGACTGTACTAGATGCATCCAAAAGCCCATCATCAAGAACTGCCTGGTGCTGCTTCATACGAATATCAAGTGGGACGTCGTCGTCCTTTGTCCAGCCCCCAAGTGGATGCAATAGCAAAACTGGACGCTTGAAGCCCCTTTTTTCTAGTTGTTGTTTAGTGTCTATCATAAGAAGGGCGTGGCCATTATGAATTGGATTACGCAGCTATAACATTTAAATAAAAGGAATTATTAGAAATAAATAATAAATTATATATCAATTAAATATTACCTGGAATGCAAAAACTGCATCAGATTTTAGATCCGAGAACTTCTTGCGAAGTTCATTTGGAGTGAGGCGATACTCATCCAAACCATCATTCCATTTAACCCTTCTCAATGCTTCCAAATTGCCTCCAACAATCCACTCTCCAGATTCATTAATTAACTGTAAAAGTTAAATATGTTAGATGAACACAAAAAGCTATCAACAGCACGGCCAAGGCAGCAATGCTAAGTAGGTTTGCCCCACTAGATATGTCAGGTACTATCATGACTTAAGGAGCACATGCCCTAAACATAGTAGGCATCAGCTGCATGTTACGTTATGGTCTGTTTGGGGTTGCCTGGACAGATATAATTAAGAAATCTAATTGTCATATTCCCATAAATATATTAATTTATTCTACAAAACAAGTTTTTTGAAAAGTTTACCTTGATATAAGGATGATTTTTATTTGTGGTACCGAATTGCCTGGCACAACGTTCTTCTTTGCGATGATAGTAAATCTCAATGTTCCTGAGAATGGCGTATATCTGTCCTTTGTGGCGCAATGCAATATCTGAGCAATCTTGAATTTTTTGTTTTTGTTCAGTTGTAATTGTGAGAATAATGGGAATGCTTTGATTGACATTGGAGAAATTGTTGAAATGCAACGTCTACAAAATGTATACCAACACTTAAATTGCTACACTAATCCAGTTTAATTCTTACTTGCAAGAAAACAGTTTCCCGCATAAACCCATTTAATGGCGATGCCCAACCTTCGCTCAAAACTTGAACCCATTGAAGATCAACATCGTTTATCTCTAAAGTTTCTAAATTATCAGCATTCGTTAATGCCGCTTCCAGTTTATGTTCAGGCACAAACAACTCTTTTACTTCAAAACAGTTCTCAACACGCAATTTTGGAATAATACTCTGTAATGTTAAATTGTCGCATAATTAATACTTCACCAACTAACTAAATAATAAAATACGTACATTTTCTTCTAGCATTTCAACAACTTGGAACATGGACTCTTGAATAGTTAATTTAACCGTTTTAACCACAAGTTCGGGATGCTCTGGTTTTTGATACTCCTGGTCAATTCCAGTAAAACCTTTAATTATACCTTGACGGGCTTTTTGGTACAATCCTTTAATGTCTCGTTTCTCACATACAGCAAGAGGAGTATCAACAAAGACTTCAAAAAACGGCAAGTTGCTAGCTTCATGAATTTTGCGCGCAATCATTCGATCCTTAGTGAATGGTGAAACAAAGCTACACAAACAAATATGACCCGCATCTGAAAAGAGTTTAGCTACCTCAGCTACGCGTCGAATGTTTTCTTCGTGATCTTCTTTTGAGAATCCCAGATTCTTATTCAAGCCAGTACGCATATTGTCACCATCTAAACTGTAGGCGGGAATGCCCTTACTGACCAAATATTCTTCAAGTTCAAAAGAAACAGATGTTTTTCCGGCGCCAGAAAGACCCGTGAACCAAATTGTACATCCTCTAAAGCCACCATGATTTCCCAAAATGTTACCGCGTTTGATTCGACTTACATAATGATTTTGCTCCGTCACATTAGTCGCTTTTTGAATGAACTACAAAGATACCCTGCATTATTTATATTTGTCAAAAAATAATAATAATAATCTGGAGCAATGGAAGATTACGATAGACTTGCCTTTTCTATGTAGTTCTGCTTAATAATCGACATATTGAAGTGTTTGATCTTTACTGCACCACACTTTACAGGAAACTGAACTCCAGATACTAAATTGCAATGTTTTGTAATAACTTTCTACCCAAATGAACTGGGGGACAGTTCATCTGAGTTCGCTGCGTGTCGAAAGAGAAAGCACGCTCAGCAAAGACACAGAGCAATTAGTTCGAAAATATTTGATGGTGAGGCCAAATTGGTGAAATTGATTGGTAAAAGAAAGCTACGTTTAAGATTAATTACACAAACCCAACTGGATAAGAAATAGCAATCCAATCATTTATATAGTACGAGAAACAAGGCCTTATCTCCCCGTGTCATTGCTTTTTCATTCCAAGCATATTGTTTATCCCAAAACAATTAATTTTGATATGCCATGATTTCAGACTTAAACCAAACTTATAATGTACAAAGTTATACAGTGCATTATGTACGCTTAATAACGTTGTTTACAATTATAAGTAATATACTTCTAGATAAAGATAGTGTATGCATACATATATTAAGTTGAATAGTGCCTAACAAGAGAGGCGCATTACAAATTAGCAAATATGTGCTCTTGCTCTACTGTGTTCCAGCAAAATTTGTTATGTCACGTTTGTCACGCTGATCTCTTTGCTGCAATTGTTGCTAAATATATCATTTTCCACAATAATTTAATTATAGCCAAACATTACGTAATAAGCGTATAAGCAAGAAATTAGATTTTTGCCAGATTCAAATTTGCATAATTAGATTGGAAAGAATTTAATGTGAACCATGCAAAATAATCTTACAAAAAATGTATAGTCCTTCAGTTATATTTTTGGCATATTTAAAGAATAGAATATTCAGTGTACAACGCATAAATCGTCATATAATAAAAACAACTTGTATTAATAAGTAGTCAATACATGCACTAAACGAACTTTCGCGAGCATGGCTCGTATAAAATTTCTAAAATGTTTTATATTTTCCTTATAAAATCAATACAATATAGTCAAAAATGATCATCCATGTGATCATAGTTTAATATGCGACTTGAATGATGCAATCGCGTTCGTTCATTATACACATATAAAACGCAAATATGGCATCGAAAAGAACCCATTAACGTTTGCAAATGAATATATCGCACGCCAAAGAACAACAAACAGATATTACAGTTTCAATAATACAATCCAAACTGTTCTTCATATAAATTACGTCTACAAAATCATAAAATAGAATACACGTACAAATTTAATGGAGCACAAGTACATCAATTACTATCTGTTTGTAAGTTTATCTTAGAAGGTTAACGTTCGCATAGTCAAATGTAAAATGAGTGATCATTAAATTATGTGATTTCCTGTGGTGAAGAAGATGTTTGATATGATGTGCATTAAAGAGATGCGCGATGGCTTTCGCATCTTAGAGAGCCTGCTTGCCGACCAATGCGTCAAGCAACTTCAATTTGGCTTTGGCTCGTTTATACGATGTATAAACCGTCTCCATTGATGCGCGGTCTTCTTTCTGGAGCTTTCTACCAGTCTTCGTTTCAAAGTCGGCTTCAAATTCTTTGAGAGATCGTCGTAACTGCTTTTTTTCCTCGTTCGTAGTTTTCTGCTGGTCAAGGAGTTCTTCCAAGGATAGAGCGTGTAAATTCTCACCAATTGATGTATCCGTGTCGCTGTCGGTCGCACTACCAGTTAAGGTTAACTTTTCAGATTCAGGTTCCGCCACTTGCGTTGGAAGAGAAATGAAATCCATCGTTTCATGTTCATGGATTGTGGCCAATTCGATAACATTACTTATCTAATTTAAAACATATATTAGAAACAATAGCAGAACATTTTAAATTAACATGATGTCGAGATATAAAGCACATTCAAATTTACCGTATTCATTCTAGCAAGTGATCGTTTGAGCAGTCTGTATCTGTCGTACAAAGGACGAGCAGCATCCTTGTCTTCTTTATTGCTAGGCCTTCCATGAATTGATTCCAGATAGAGCAAGGCTTTCTGAACAGCTGTTTTTTCGTCAATCAACTGATCGTTTGACAGGTCGTCCACGTTAGTACTTCTGTTTAGTGAAGTCCTCTTTACATCCAATCTCTATTGTAAAGAAAGAAGAATATGAATTTAATAAATCTGCAAAATCGCCATAGCAGTACTATAAGCACTATGTTACCTTCTCAATTTCCTGCAGGGTTTCCTTTAAACTGCAAGGTGTTTTCTTGGACTCCTGTTTCACTATACCAGATGACGGTGCAGGAGACGCAGCATCTTCTAATAATGCCCTTTGTTCCTTCTTCAACTTATTCAACTCCGTACATAACTTCTTAATACTTTTATCATTCAATTTATCGGCATGCGATGGCCTGTAGCCATGCTTCATCTCAAAATCATCATCGTATTTCTTAATCTTCTTTTTTAGACTGTTAATCTGCTTGGCAATATGGCGTTGACGTTGCTCGAGTGGATTTATCGGATCTTTCAACGAAGGATGAAGCGGTACGTCTGGATTTAAATAAATTCGCTGCGTGATGATAACGGAGTTTCGGGGCGATGACAATAAGCGGTTGGATGCAACTGACAAACTGGGTTGATTCTCAGCAGCATCATCGTTTATATTCGATAAAACGGGCTCTGCGTTGTCTATTTGTTGATGTAGTGTAGTCAGGTCCAATGCGGGAGAAACAGGGGTATGCACCGGACTGGGAGACCTTTCCTTTTCCTTCTGATTCAACTGCAGAAAATTACAACTATCATTGCTGACATCGGAGACCTGGGCTGATGTAACACCTGAATCTACATCATCTGTAGTGTTCTTCACATCATGTTTCACTTTCTTTCCGCTACCCTTTTCCTTGCTGACATAGGTCTTTGGAAATTGTTTGGATTTCGGCTTTCGCGGTTGATTGTAGCGTCCGCGTTGTACCAGTGGTCTGGAAAATCGTTCGTGGGACCTTCGACGTTCGAATTCGCAATCATCTAACGTAATATCACGTTGTGGTGTAATCTTCATCGGCCCCTCCTGAATGGCTTGGATGGCGACATTGTCATTGTGCACATGCAACGGTTGTGAGTGCTGGAAGTCCTCATTGCTGGATACTCGGCGGATGTCTTTGTTATTGTCATTGTTTTGACTGTTCGGACGTTCCTCGGAGTTGGAGCGTATTACTTTTCGTTCCTGAGAGATGGAACTAATGCTTTCCTGACGCTCCTTTCGCTTTCTAGCCTTTGCCGATGCTTTGGCCTCGTCGTAAGACAACGGGGTGCGTGTTTGACATGTCAGCATTCGTTTCACACGCGCAAATTTGCTTTCACGGTCTACTGGTGTCCTCCTGATATCTTCCAATGAGTTAGGACCTTTCATAACGTCCTGATCTACCATGCGACTACACTAGAACAGAAAGAAAACACATTAATAAACAAATTTGCTCACATTCATTCGTTTATTTTATTTAAGTAACAAGATGCTATATTTGTTAATGAGGAAGGCAAAGGATGAGTGGTATGGTAGTACTTACATTACACTGCGAAAGCAGCGAACACAATCTTCGAAATCGTCGCTCAATGACGAATGAAGTCAATGAAACGTTTCGCAAAATGTTATATATGGATCAGCGCGCTTCGCTTGCGATGAATGTTCAATGCCCAATGATAATGCGATGGTTAATATAATTATTACGCTTTGCTCGAGTCTTTCGTCCGTGCGTGGAGTCGAGCAACAAATATCGATAGCGACGTACTATGTGTTACTTTGTTTGCTTGTTGTGTTATCGTTTTCGTATAAAACTCAGTGACAATCAACTATACGCGAAAAAAGAAAACTTGCGCTTGTACAACCAAGTGCGTGGCGTTAAAATCGAGGGTTCATATCCCTATCGCGACACATTGCAATAATTTATGGCTGCTTTAAGAAGTGAGTAGAAACCAATCGCAATTTTAGCATGTGGATGCCAAGGACCCACGAATGCGCCGAAGGTGGAACAGACTCCGCTCTATGATTCTGCAACAAACAAAAGAGTCACATGTTATCAATTGAGATCGATTTAAACCAATAATGGCAACAAGCACATTAATCGAACTATTAATAACTCGGCAGCACATCGGCGGCGAATCCCAGAGCGTAGATTGCTTCGGAAGTGCGTCATCGCGTGCAAGAGAAGCCCAATTCCAAACAGGCGCGCAATGTGTGCGATGATGGTATTCGCATTTCGTACTACCGTGCCTGCTCGCGCACTTGTTTACATAACACCAGCCATTAAATCGTAAACTTACAATCGCGCTCTGCTAGATGCGCAAGCACAAATTAGTCACATAAACGACACTGTTATATTTAAATGAGGCGGGTGGCAATTGCTGCAGTGTAGCAGCCAACATCGGGAAAACACTTTTGCTTGCTCAAGGTGTTGGCACATCAGATTTAGTGAAAATAACCTTTTGACGTTTTTGGCGTAAAAATTATTTAATTGCTGGGTATAAATCTTTAGATTCAACATAGTTCAATATGAGGTGAAAAAAGACATGTTGTGGAAGAAGGCATGAGCTTTAATAATTTTGTAAACAAACAAGACTACCATTCATTAATCCATGATAGTAAATATTAATGATACGTAAAGAAATTCCGCTCCCTTGATTTCAGTCCCTTAGAGTCCAGAGTTAGTTCTGCAAAGCTTTACCAAAATCAATAACGCGCTCGTAAAATTAAACTTCCAGGTCACACACACTTGAATATACCATCACAAATACAGACCGAAGCAACAAATTTATAAAATGCGCATATTGCTAATTGCGTAATTTAGAAACTATACTTTAAAAAAATAGCCCCAATAAACACAACATGGTTTGTTGGCTTTCTTCCCAAAATGTAAACAATTGCGCAATTTCTCTTACTAAATTATTTTCAACACTCCTACTATGTTTAATACAGCTTGTCATTTGCGGTTGCATTGTTCTACTTTTTTTTTTTTTTTTATATATATATAAAGAAGGTCACAGCACTGAGTTGTAAAGGTAAAATGTTTTTAATAAAGCAAAAAACATACATGGAATATAATTAAAACGAATAGGAAAGCAATTACCCGCATAATAAAATCGAATTACTTCAATCTATATAGCCCGACCTATGGAATAATAGTCAGCCCATCGACCAAACAAGATAAAGTGGAAGAGAACGAAAGATAGGCGTTGGTTATCACAACACAAATGCAACAAAATCTAAATCTGTGCGTAACACTCACTAACTAGAATTATATTGTCAATAGACGTAAATTGAATAATAACAATAGCTGCCATAAAACGCCTTCGTTCACAAATACTTTATCTACTCAGCGATAACAAAGGAAATGCCTGGCGATTCTACCACCTTCTGTACTGATAAGAAAACCTAATACACAAAAATTGCACTACGATAAACGCAACATAAATGCGTATTTGAAGTATAAAATAGCATCTGATGCAATTAGAGTTATTTACTCGATGCTCGACATTTTTCATTAGATATTACTTACATGATACAATTAAGTGTATACCATGCAAGAAAGGAGGTCCCCATTTAACTGCGCAATAGTTTTTTGCTTGTGGCTGATTCATACCCGTGGTACCAATGCACGAATGCACGAAACTACGTTGGTTGTGTTTCACTATTTTATTGCATTTCATTCGGATAATACCAACAATATACAATAATGACATGCCTAACAATTAATGAAGGTAACGCCTGGCACGAAGTTACTTCGCGGAATACTGAAACTCAACCGATGTAAACAAAAGAAAAAGCTACACACGCGATTACTAGCTAAACTGGTGATTGTGAACCTATCCTGTTGGCCAACAACCAGCCACTGTTACGCGGCATACACAATGATGAAATAAAGGTTTTTTTATGGTACTCACCGCTGGATAGTCCCATAATATTCAGTTGTCAGTGCACGAATTTGTTGTGGACGCGGCCTTCGTAGCGCTCGGCTCTCCTGCTCTCCCAGCGGTCGGGAATCGGGAGAATCGATAACGTCGATGGGCAATGCACCTAAAAGCCGGCTGGAGCGGTGCACTAGCAGCGGGTGTCCGCGAGTGAAATACCTCTGCTGCGGCCGGCGTATGAGTGATACTAACTGGTGCGAGCGTTCGACACCAGTCGAGGGAAACAGTACAACCGGGCGCAGTGGCTCACGACCAAGAGCGCACAGTGTGGACGGTAAGACAGAGAAGTTGAAGCAGGCGCAGAACACGAACGCGCAGCGGAATATTTTCACTTCAGTCTATCGTTGCTAGCGCTCCTCCAGTTGAACCTGCTATGCTATGCCTATCTTTCCTACATCGCGCTTACCAGAGTACCGAATTCTCTCCGGTTGTGTTCATGTTCGCCATGTGCTTCTTGCTGCGCTGAATGCAATCGAAAGCTATGTTATTACCGACAAATTCCTGCCACTGCCTGCAAGCGTTGCAGTTTCAGAGAGTAGTAATTTACTACCCAAATGGGTCATTTATAAATGCTACCTATGCCAAACCAGGGGAATTATAGCTAATAAGGGTTCCACATGCATTAAATTTAACCTTGAAATGCATTTGATCATCTACCATCACGAAACTTGAATTAAGAATAACTATTGTTCAGATAAATTTTCCAAAACGAAGTCGGAAATTTTATCAATTATTACAATATTATTACGCCAAAAACTATCAATATGTTAACGTTTTAATTATAATAATATGTGATTATATTTATCCCTCAATTGCCCATTTACATATTGGTATTGATTTCTCCAAAGGTCACGGCCTTGACGTGTAATTTCACATTCCCCGTTTTGTGTATAGGATTATCTATATAAGTTGAATAATCTGACTAAATCACTTCTAAACAATCTTATTGTTGACATATTCCTGCGTTGCAGTTAGAGAGTAGCAATGTACTACCGAAATAGGTTTTCCAAATCTGACGCGCAAGTTATGTCCTTATAAGCACAGGACTCAACCTGCATTAAACCTAGCCTTGAATATCTCTTATTTATCATTAAAATTACATGAAGAATAAATATTTCCGTGTGCAAAGTAGTCTCAGAATTTGATGCATTACAACTAAAATTATACGTGAAAAATTGTAAACATCTCAAGATGTTTTTGATTATAACACTAAATTCTTATACTCAAATAGCACAATTTTGGATCATTAGTACAAATGTCCTTAGAGGTCATGAGCCAGATGTATAATTTCTTGTTGTGTAGGAATATTATTGCGAGTTGACAACAATTAAAGTAAATATCGTTGAAACAAACAATTTACTGCAACCCATCGACACAACAGCATTTTCTTAGATTAAATTCTCAGGCGGTAATTACAGTAATTGAACACGGTTTCTCTAATTGCACGACTGACTCACTTTCCTCCAATGACCATGTAAACGTATCAATGTCATGGAACAGCAATGAGATAATTGAATGTCATGACAAATGCATCATATGACTCTAATACCCTTACAGTGTCTTCACCTAATTGAGGAATTTTCCAGCCTCCAATAAATGCCGTAATTGTTTATATTAAAATTATTGATGAATATTGATCACTTGGTCACTTGAAACATCAACTGAACGGTATTTTCGAACTCTGTTTACCAACACGCTCCTCGGACAACTGGCGAGCAAAACGTTAAAGCTGTCAATTTAAATTAATAAAGCTCCCCGGTCCAATCAGTTTATGTAACACCAAGTGCGCAATGGTGGTCGGTGCAGTTATAAATAGCGTTTTATCTTGGGCGAGAAATTGAAGTTTATATGAATAAAATGCGGCGGATGCTTGGCAATTGGCAGAGTGAAAATTGCGTTTTAAAAAGCATGCTTTAAGCGTATATGAACAAGTTCAATGTTAATGTTTTCAACGTTGGCTGTGTGGCACTTTTCACTACTTACATAAAATCCGTAAAGTTTTCGCATTGTGTCATTTTTCAGTGGGCAGTGAACGTGCGTGGCACAAATCAACATGGTTGCGCATATAACTGGTGCCAGACACTTGTAGTCACACTTTTCGCTGAATAGCCGAGAGGTAATGGAATTTATTGTGCTTACGTTTATTGCAGTTTCACGACGGGCAAAAGTCGGATTGCTGGGGAAAGCGTCTCGCGACGCCGTTTATATCTCTATAATCGTGCAGACAAGGTGACTGCTTCAGTGAAACGTATTTGGCATTATTATTTGCGCGATTTGTTCAGTTAAAACTGGCCCGTTCTAGTAACATTCAAACAAATGATATGGTTTGATGAGTAGGTGTACAAGCTTCCTGCATGCGTCACACTAGAGATGTACTTGATGCAATGTCAATCTTTACAAGCGCATGAATGTAGTAAATCTTCAAGTATTTTTCTTTCAACTTAGTAAAACAAGTAATTAGTTCCAGTATTCATGTTAAACGATGCAGAGGAAGAACTCTTACAATTAAGACCATCTAACAAGTAAAATGTGTTCTGTCATCAATTTCCGCCAACTTTTAATATCACTTAATGCTGTCTGCACAATTTTTAGTATAAATCATAATTTAAATCGTTAATTCTTCTATGTTCATGCTAACAAGCTTTACAATGCGCTAATCCAATAATGGAATCACGAAATTGCATTAAAATTAGCGATATTTATGATGATTGTATCAGAATACATATCCATTTCTTAGAAATATTCTAGGAGATGTGTGAAAATGGTGAAAATAATGCACATAACTTATGTTTGAAACTTACGGTTTCCCCATGATTGATAACCATTCCCAATCATTACTAATTTCACAATTTAATATAATTCACTACTCAAAACAAACTCACTTTGTTTCACTTCACTGTACTTCAATCAAATGATTTGAAACGCTCGATTAGCACTATTTATACATCCATTTGCCTACAGCCAATTTGCTAATTGAACATGCATTGATTGGCTCAGATTTCTTTTCCACAAAGTAGTAATGTACAGTGTCTACAATATCACATTGATTTCATTTGGGTATCAAATTGTGCGTCAGCTATGAATTTACTGTATTAGATAACTATTACAGACCATACAACATCAGTAATCAGAGTTGAATGTATAACATTTTTTTAACGACAACATTTGATTAAGCAGAATTGTTGTAAGGTAATACAAGATGTCATTCCTGGAGTTAAGTGCAGTGTGCACATAATCAGCACACTGTTACAAACCGCAGATTGTTGAGCGATAGGTAATAAATCAGAACAACGTTTAAAACAAGCATTTTAGTCCAAGTCCTAGTAATCAATCTTGATATGCGTATCAGCATCACGTAATATGTGATTATGGTGCATAGAAATAATTTGGCACATAATCTAAATTCATTGATTATGATTAGATGTGATTGGTACAGTTAATAATTTTATCCATACATTAAAATAATTATTTTCTTCTAGTGAATATATATTTGTTGATTATTTGCAATATCCACCGAAATATTTTGATAGGTGGTATCTACCACATCGAACAGAATAATTCATGATAACATAGAATAAAATGGTCAATAAGATAATTCAAAAGAAATAACAAAAAGCGAATCATCAAATATTTAGTTAGGTGGTATTTGGCTTATGGACTTTGCTTGACGTTTGAAATAGAAGATATCAAAAACTTTGTATTTTTAAGTTAACTTAGGAATATAAAAATGTTGTTACAATGCTATAGTAAGCATAAAAATATTTTTCCATTTATGTTGTACTTAATTTCGTACCAAGTCAACATCAGAATAAACATATACAAACAAATTTCAAAAATTGCATGAAAAAAGTAAAAATACAAAAAAGTAGCAAACTTTAACCTCAATTTTAGGGTATTTATAATTTGACTAGTAGTAAATAATTAAAACTACATGCTAAAATAATTATTTGGCGAAAGTGTTTATCATTGCGTCACATCATGATTTCATTTTTCCGCTACGGCCCAACTTTTTTCAAATCATTAGAAAATTTGTTATTTATTAACCCTATTTTTGAAGCATTTGGTATTATTATTATTATTATTTTGGAGTACACTGCAACCCATGTAAGATACTGTACTCTTTCTCCTCTTTATTTTACTGGATCAACTAGATTATTAGCAATAATTGAAATTGGATTCTGTGATATATTATTGGATATACTTCAGCTTTATTGTTGCTGTTACAGTGGGACGCCTTCTCAACTGAGCTGAAGAACTGAGCAGGCACTTCCAATTAAGTTCGGGGTAATTTTTATCCTAATTTTAAGGCTTTTTGGGATAAAGTTTTGGGATAAGTAAATATTATCTTCTGAAAGTGGAACTGCTTGGGTATAAAATGAGATTGCTAATTTCTAACGCGCTTTGAAAAATATCAAAAATCGGTATATTTGGAAATTAATTATAGAGCATGTTGAATGCATTCAACAGTAATTATGCAACGCCAGTTAATAATACGAGTTCAAAACAAAAAGAAAAAATTCAAATTAATTGGAATATTTGAATTATTTCTTATTAACGTAGAAGCATCTAAATTAGATGAATCCATTTGGAAACCTTTGGGCTATAATATTAATCTACCCTTGTTTTCATTCAATACAGAAGTTTAAAGTACTACACGTATGCAGAATGTACATTCATGTATCGAGTTTATTTGGCTATGGGCACAATAGGTACAAGAGCTTTTATAACCGGGCGCATTCGTCGAGGCTATTTCATCGCGCCACGTTGTAAGGCGGAGTAATGCGCATGTTTCAGAGCAGCAGGAAATTCTAACGCTTTAAGGATGAATTTTCCTCGGAAAACTTGTATATGCTAGGCCATACGGCCTGGAGAGCTGCGCGTTGGACTGTGATCGATAGAGAAATGCAAGGCACCTCTTCCCGTCAATGTTTCGTAGGTCGTATAACTGCGTAGTATAGTAATGCGTAGCATTTTCATTCGTAACCATGCTATAATAAACTCATACCCCGGGGATGTTGCGACATACTGCGGTACACACAAAATAAACGCTGGTTGTGAAATGCTTTGTTATAAATTCGTGATTCCCGATTTTTATTTGAGACTTTAAATGATCCCACTCATGAATGATTTATTTTTACGCAAACAAACAAAAACTTGGCAGAAGAAAACAACGTACTTTACATCTATTGACTACATTTAGACATGTTGATATTATCTTGCTGTTTTTCCTTGGTTTGATGTGTAAATGTTGTTTATTAAAATATGTACTTACAGCAAGATTATTTTTACATGTTTCTTCTTAAGTCTTACTGTAGAAAGCATTGATACATTTATACAGAGCTTATTAAATTAAACTAATTCGATTTTTTGATTAGGTTCGGATAAATACAAAGCAAGTGGCCTATGTCTACTTATAAAAGGGTATGTATATTGGATAAAAACGGGTAAAATCGCTAAAACGTTAAGACACTTTATGAGGACATCTTTTTATGTTACACATGTTTAGGTGATATTGTCCGCGAATGGTAGATGCTTTTGGTATATCCGCTTGGTTGGAAATATACTTCCTAGACTAAATAAGAAATAAAGAATACGCTTCAAACTTTTTCTTTAGTTTTGTTATGGCTGCCACACCAACTCCTTACAACAGCAACTTTTATACGAAAAAGTCGGGTAAGGGGTCCGAATTTCAGCTGAATTCAATTCCTCCCACATTTCGTAAGCATCTTTGCTCTAACTCTAAAACTAACGCAACAATGCCTACAAGGCGTCCTACATGAAAACAAGTACATATTCGCCATTTTTCAAACCAATCCGAAATCGGTGTGAACAATATCACAATTATTCTGCTTCTCGCCATTAGCAGCCATGTTAAGTTCCACCAAGGTATCGATGCTGTTGATGCTAACTCCCTTTAGTATTTTTTGAGCAGCCAGACTGGTAAAATTGAAACTCAAGTCGCTGAGACTCGGGAAGTGGTGATGGCTGTTCTGGCGACTTACTGACTTCCCCTCTTGGTCTTTAAGACTGATATTCGGCTCCGATCCCAAAATATTTTTATCTAATATGGATTGATATGATTTATCCAAGGAGGTTTTCGAATCCGTTAGCTGTTTGTAAACGTCACCTACGCTTCCGCCTAAGTCGTCGAAGGATTTACTGTCAAAGGTGTTCCTCGTGAATTCCTTAAAGCTATTATTTATGGGTGAGTCCGGATTCGAGTTGGATGCAAACTGCTTATTGTTGGAAGTAGAGGGCAGATTCTTCAGTAAGTTTTTGTAGTTCAAATCGCGTGATGGCATTTGGAGAGACAACTTTCTGCTGTTGTTCATCTGTTCATTCTTCTCGTCGGCGGCGTTTTTACCATCGCCAATTGCATTGTTCAAACTTTCCTCTTTAGCATTGTTTGTATTTTTTGCCCATAAGTCTGTAGAGTTTGCTGCTGGCTTGGCGGATATTTGATATCGGGAAGGTTCAATGATTGGATCGGAGCCGTTTATGATGACCAGATTCGGATTGGAATCGTTATGCTGACCGTTCTCAAATGTAATCACGGAGCGCACCGGCGAATTCTGAACGAATATTTTCGTATTAGCCCCCGTTCCACTATTAATAGTCGTTGTGGTCGTCGCGTTGGTGTTTGATGTAGCAAAATTGTTTCCGTTCTGATTTGTCGTCACTTGCAGCGTGAACGAGTTGCTGTGAGATATGGACGGTGTTTCAATTTTATGCTTTTCCTTTTCTCGTCGCTTGGGCGACCGCTTCGATCGGGATTCGGGACTTTGCGCGGCATGTTGCTGGAGTGCCGTGTTTCGAGATATAACGGTCTTATGTGATTCTAAACTGGATGGACCACTTGTGATGGAACTACCTGTTTTGCTGCTTTTGTGCGATTCAATACTGGACGGGCCACTATTGTCCAAACTCGCGAGAGTCTTCAAAGTAGAATCATCGGGGAAAGACTTGTCGTCACGATGATGGACCGTCTTGAGAGATTCCAGACTGGAAGCTTTTGTTGTCTTGAAGTCATTGCCAAAGATTTTGTAATTTTCTCGTTTCGTTGGGCGTATTGGCTTTGTTTCCAGTGACTTTATCTCCTCCTCATCGATATCATCGTTGGGCGGAACCTTCGTGAGGCTGCTACGACTTGTTTTGCGAGAACTCTCTCGACTCTTGATTGAATGCATTGGGCTACGATTGGGATTGCGTGGCAGGGAACTGGAAGACGGTGTACCCAATCTGAGACTCGGCGATTGCTCGCGGGAGGCAATATGAGATGTCACGTACGTAGAATCGTTCGATAATTGCCGTCTATGGCGGCGTGGCAATGTTGCCGACTTGGAAGATGCAGTTTCCGAATTTACAAAGTAATATGGCAAAGACAATGTTGAATCCTAAAATTACAATTAAAATGGATTGTTGTCATCTGAATGTAAGTCGTGGTAAATTACCTCATCTGCAGTTGACGTTTGTGTACCGACATTGTGCAAGTGTATGGCTTTCGAATTGAACCATTCAGTTGGCGGAAATTGTGCGCTGAAACTACTAATTTGGCACTGAGAGCGTTTGGAACGTCGGAATATCCGAGATAGCAATGACTCTTTTTCTGCAAAACAACATAATGTAGAAACAAATCGTAACTTTGATTACCACTGCTAGTCTTACTGGGAGTTGGAGTATTAGCAGAATCGCTATTGGGATATTCGGTACTGCTGCTACTGTCCGTGTAATTTTGTCTCGCAATGGTCCTGGTTGATGCCGAACGACGTAATCTCCTTGTAGATCCCCAAAGACGGAATGATCCGCGTCGGTCTGGACTCTTCGGAGATGGAAAGGATGCGGAACGTCGTTTGTTGTTCCTCGCGTACAAAATCTTGTCACTGGCGTTACCACCGCAAATAACATCCGCCAAATTAGTCTGAATACACTGGTGGGTGACGTCTCCATCTCGGACCGTGGTCATTTCGCCATGTACCAAGACCAGAGCTTCCTCCGTCGTCATAAGTATTCCCTTTCCCATGACCTCTTCTTCATTTCTTCGGCGACTTCTTGAATGACTTCTGGATCTTCGTCGTCTACACAAATACATACTCATCATCTAGAGCAAACTTAATAATTGTGTTGTACTCACTCTGGCGTAACGATGAAATATCCCCTTGATGTATGATACAGTTTCCTTTCGGTTGTGAGTTGAACAAGGGTGTCATAAATGACTCTTTCGCTTGGTGGCGAGACGTGGGGGAACGCCATGATGAGAGCTTCCCGGATGGTTGGTATTCCAGCTGGTCGTCCTTGGCTGGATAATCTTAGAACGACGGCACATATTGCTTCGGTCAATGGTGTCCATTGCGTTTGCGGCACAGCATTTACCACGCTGTTTTCTACATCCTCTGTAAAATTAAGGAAGCGCAATTGTTATTAATATGATTAATGTACTCGCTCTACAGAAATGCGTTAAATGATTTATGACGACACATAAACTAAAACAACATCCTTTTAGCCTTTAGCGAGTCCAATTAAATCAATTACGGGTATAAATAATGTTGTGTCAAGCGTCAAGACATTTCCGCAGATTGCAGTTTTTGCGGTATGATGGTCGTGCCTCTTAATTGAATTAATCACAAAACTATCAACTTTCCATGTTGTGCACTAAACTAAGATGTAAAATTTCTTCCTCGATGGATAAATAAATCTCAATTTCATATTATCGAAAATAAATCTATAGACTCATGAATAAAATTTACATTATAATCAATGTTATAAAGCACATTGACAGCTTCATCTATTACACTATTATCGCATTATAACAACTTTAAACTATGCGCTGCAGGAAGAGTTCAAAGCATTTTATATCATTAGGTAGGAATGAAGAAAATGACTTAATTTCATAAATTTGGGACGTGACCACTTTCCTATTAAGATTTATTTTCCAGACGTTGACATAGTTTGAGATATTTTAACTGCAAAACCTCGGAAAATTATAATGGCATTGTAGAGGTAATAAATTAAATTGCGGAAAATTGAAAACTTTCTATAGAAAACTGTCTTAACACCAGATCTCTTGAATTGTTAATATAAATATTGCAAAGTACGATGTCTCAACATCTAATTCAAACAAATATCAGCTTGTGAAAGTCTAGCGCAAAGTTTCCTCGTTGAAACTCAACTCAACAACAGAATGTTTGAGGATTTAATTGAACTTTCAATTACAATTAAGAAAATCATAAACCAAGATCAGGACTCCAATTAAACATCAGATACTCGCGTATTGCAGTGTGGCCCTTGGGAAAAAAACATTTCGATTCATTAATAAACTTTACCGGGCAAGGAGTAACCGTGCACAAAGATGTCACGACGTAGTGATTTAATTTCTTCTCGATCCATAATATCGCGGAAGACACCAAAAAGGTAAGGTCTGCAACGATGCACGTAGTTATAATTAAGCTGTAATTAATTTATTGATTTGTTGTATGTATCCTGCACAATAAAGACATGTACATGAAATGCACGATGTTCTGTCCATAAATGACTGAATAGACAACTCTCTTGCAACAAGCACTTCTCGATAGTAATTTCAAGATATTCATTGAAATAAAAAACAAATTTCCTAAAACATAACTCGTATCTTGATCAAGTCGAAAGTATTAAAATGAAGCTCTAAATGGATTTCCATCGCCAAATATCAATGGGATGCTTTTTTGCGAGCGTGATGCATCAGAATCACGTGAACAAAGAATAAAACTTTCACTGTTGAAAAGCAACATCGGCGTCGTGCAAACGACTTAATAACTGTTACCCTTTTGCTTCACTCCTGCTTGACGTGATGCAATTGCTCGACTTATTGTTGCTAATTACGCAGAGTTCCTTTTTGCGAGACACATATTCTTGTTTTCGTGATTTAATTTAGCATGAGGAAACCTTTGTTGTGTCTGCATCACATTGGCTGCACTGAATAATTACATAAGTGCATGCAGGAACCACGCAAGTCACTCGATAAGAACGGAATTCTGTTGGGTTCGTAGTTAGCCAAGGAGTATGTGCTGATGTCATTTCAACATTGGTTAACTTTAAATTGCTTGTAGCTGAGGTGTGAATGTTAATGGCTTTTATTCATGGATGAATTCTAAGAGTTACCAAGCGTGACATTGTCAGGTGAATTGGCATTCAGAAGTTGATAAAAAGTTGTTACATCATTTTCAAATACATAAATGCATTGCAGCAGAATGTCCTGCTGTTTTTCTAAATAATTTACATATGTAAGAAATGTTTCTTTCATATTTTCAGACTGCCAAATTTGTTTAACGTCTATATTTGAATTACCAATTATGCAGTGATGCAAGATATTCATCAATTAGCAAGTAAAGATAGCTTCTTGGCACTGGTCTACTGTCCATTATGCGCTTTTCTATAGAAATTATAACAAAAGACTCGAAAATTAACGTTACTTTTATCCTTTCTATCCTGGTACAGGCAGAAAATCAATAAATGCACATGGCATTGATGCCATCAATGATTCACGACACAGCGAATTTGCGGACCGCCACTGCGATAAAACTATGTCGACGACAGTAAAACCGTCGCCTCCAATCCACGTTCCCATTTCCAGGATAAGTCCCTTGAGCATCATATGGCCGTGTGCCAGAACATCAAAGCAATTTCGGGTGCACCATTCTTCAAAGAAAATTGCAACGAAACGGAATGCAAGAGATGCGCTTTAACCTAATTACGTCTACATTTTAATACATTATTCGCCTATTTACATGAGAACAACTTCAACATCTTAGTTTCGCTGCTAAAGAAAAAATCTCCTTGGAACACATAATAAACAGCGTGATTTAGATGTTGGTAAAGTTATATCTAAAGTATGCTTCTAGTCAAAGAGTTAATTGAATCTGCGGTCTATAGATGGTATGGGATATTGTACCACATAGCAGACAACATACTATTTAAACAAATACGCGCGAAGGAAATGAAATCTATTAATTTTCTTCTCGACATTTACAAAGTTAGTCTGCCACGCCGGAGGGGAGCACATCGCGCGATGTATGGATGGGAAAGCCATGGAATATGCGAAGTCGCACACAGATGTGTCTGCGTATTTATCAATTATTTGGTCAGGTAGATGCTTGTGCAGGAATTCAATCCGCAGACACTTAACATTTGTAAACTGATATATAGCTACAATAAAATTACCAATTTCAATTTGTTACGATCTTGAATCAATGTGTCTTGACCAAAGTCGCTCGCGCCTCGAGTACTTAAAGATCAAACACGTTGAATGATTATTTATTATCATGATACTAAATGGCATTTATTTATTTACAGTTAGATTCCTTAATATCAAAAGACATACCTTATTCATCTGAGAAAATGAACATTGAGTGACATTGCAAATTACTCTAGATTAATACTTTGCAGCCCTCTAATTTCTCCCCGGAAGAGTAGTTTTCTACTCTCAGTAAATACTAGTCCCGAGTAATATGTTGTAATTTGTGTGGCATGATTTATAACAGATCATTTCACAGTAATTTATACATTTTAGGTTCTTCACTGCCTTGCCGATTTCTCTTCTAGTCATAATTCAATGTTTTTACGAATCACCATGTCGTGCTCATCAATTAATACCTACTTAATTTACGTGTAATTTCTACTGAGTTCCTCAATTTTTCCTTAACTAATAATCCTATTGTCCAATATTAAATATGACAAAAGAAGAATACAAATGTAAAATACTAAACCGTAACTTTACATTTTATTCCAATAACAAGAATTCATAGGATTTGAAAATAGGTGTAGAATCACAAGAAGGGCGTAATCCTTATCCCACAAACTTTGCTTCTTCTCTGATAAAATTACTATAATTACAAAATAATTAATTAATTTCGTGTGCCAAATTTGTACCCGGCCACAATATTTTTACATGGATTTCTATTGCGGGCACTAGCTGTACTAAACCTCTATTTGAGTCATTTGCATCTTTTGAAGTTTTGCGGCTTCGACCTAATTTCATAGTTAGGTACGATTTAACCTTTTTTTAAAATTGTCCGACATAATTATTTTTCCTCAAACTAAATTACCTCCGAAAATTAGCAAAACCTAATGTGATTTAGTTCTTCAAATAAAGTGCAAAAAATACTCTTAATTTTAACAAAGCTCCACTGCAAAAATAACTTTCCTCAGCTACTCTCATAATCGTGCGATCAATTAAAACGCCAGACATTTTTTCCTCCTTCACTTGCTGGTTCTTGGCGCAAGTACGGCAGTAATAAACATTGAAACTTACCCAAACTGACGATCTGATATCCTGCCGGCGGTTGCAATACGCGTCTGGCCCAGGCGCCTCGTAAAACCTCCAATGCGCAGGGTTCCGAGCCGACTAGGATAGCGCCAGGACTCACGTAGCCTTTATAGACCAGCGTTTTGGTTGCACCGTTCAGCGCGCTATTCCACCAACACACTGAGTTCGCAGACAGTAGTCCCTGCAACAAGACCAAAAGGTGTATGTGAATATTGCAGTTATGCAGTATTCATGAATGCATAAATATCTTGCGATAAATGTTTCGTGTCGGAAGGTATTTAGTGGAGGGACGAAGAAAAATATATTGCTGTAGAATTTTGCAATAAAAAAAATTGAAAGCCTACAGAAGCAAGGAAAAGAACAAATAAATGATGGCCATATGGCAGTTGGGTGACTGATTGAAAAATGCATATTACATTTATACATGATTCTTCGTTTGTGAGTTTCATTAGTTGCAGCATTTAATTCGGAAGTTCTTCCAACTTAAATTTCACTTCAACTAAATAGATGGAAAAGACTTTAGCGGCCTTGTCTTTAGTTGGCTTTTTATGCAGTGTGTTTTCTAAAGATAACAATCTGTACATAGATTGACAACCTTTGGAAAGAAAATTAAGTCTTACGAATCTCTAACAATAAGAAATTTGGTAACAACTGGGGAAGAAAGAAGAAAACGAGAAGGTTTACAAACAGCATAACTGACAAAATTTAACAGTAAGAGATGACACAGAAATATTCGAACGTATTACGAAAACTCTGAAATAAATGCGATGTAACCGTCTACAAGGCTCCAGCTCGTCGCGTTTAGATAGTCTTTGGCGACCGGAATGGGAACGCATAACTTTGGCTACACCCAGGGATGCATACAGATGACCGTGTTATTATAGCAAAGCAACAAAAACAGAGCCCGAATGGCTAATTCTAAAATTCTATAGTATTTAGGTCGGACGAGGTATTTTTCAACAACATTCTGGACATGTTCACTATATCGTCTGCTTGTTTTCAGATATTTTGCAGTATGTTTATGATGGGCCCTATACAACTTATTTTACGTACAATGCATTCACAAGACGCCAGCTGATATTCTCAACACCGTCTAGGAAAACTTCCACCATAAGGAGGAAGTTTCCATAAATTCAGAAGAAAGTTGGGAGGAAAAAACGATATCAGCAACTGAAAGTCACTAAACGAATGTCGGAAAGATGCTTCTATCATCTGACAGTTTTGAGTGGAAATCCTGCAGCATTTCCTAGGTTTACCACTTCGTCATCAGATTAACTGCTGCTGCTTACCTGACAAGTTATCTATCTGCATCATCCAATAAACATACACTTTCGCTTGATAAATTACCAAGTATTTATTTACTCTGATTTAGACTGCTTGGTCTAAATGAAATCTAAATCAGAATAAATAAATCAACAAATAGAGACGATGATTTGCCACTTTCGCACTACTCCTCCATCAATATAAATCTAGATGTACAATTTTACTCTCTAAACCTTAAAAGATTAAATATTTCAAATAGTTAGAATACACTGAAAAGATCAGTCAACATCACATTCGACAGTAATTGAATAAATATATTAGTGTTAACTATGGGAAATCTGTACGTGAATGTTACAACTTTCAACATATTAATCTCTGAAACTATAAGCTTAGTAGGTTTCTTATTGCACAAATGACAAATTTCGTTAAATTCGTTAAATATCTGCAAGTTTCTATTTCTTTTTGGACTCCAATAACAATGGATGATTGCAACTGATTAGCTCATGTCCAGGGGCAGTGACATACTCTCACGACTCTTTTTTCTAATTCCCTGGCCAATTTTCGTCTTTGTTGAAATTTCAACAATTCTTCATATTTCGGCGCATTAAACTTTCCGTTTCGATCGTCTTAAATTGCTCACGATTCAGGCACAAAACACAGATAAATAATCTCGTTCACAATTGTTGGAATGATGTTTGAGAAAATGTGAAACGTGAAGATTCTCTGCGATTGGCTAATTGTTGTCTCGAAATTAACGTGGACGTTTATTCCTTCGTTTTGTTATGCATTTAGTCTAATGGTATTTAAATCTGCCAGACGTATTATTCTCATTATTATTCCCTTTATTCACATGCTTTGCATCTAAAGATCTCGTCTTGACACTGTGAATGATGACTTCGTGCAATTTTATTTTATGTAATTTGCTAATAAATACGAGGCGCACGAAACTCAGAGGTAAATCGTGAACGGCGCGGACAAATCTAGTATACAGACGACGTAAAAGTGAAGCAATCGAACACGCTGGCGAAGAATATCTGTATGCATTTATTCGCTATTTTTGAGCAATAATAAATCATGCCCTAATCGTAAGCGAGCATCAAATTGGGAGAGAATCAAGGCATCGAGTCTCGACGAGTTGGAAGAGTGAGTGATCGAGTGAGCTCCGCTTGGGAAATTTGCAATTGAACTGAAAATTTATAGTAAGTTGATCTAGAGTAGATTGAGTGAATTGAATGGTGGATAGATGAAGGCGGTGTTTACCTGGAACAGCAGATATCCGCTTTCGTACATCCAAAAGTCGCCCGGATCTCCTTGGCATCCCTCCTTGCGTACGACAATCGCCAAGCATTGTCGTAACACCACACGACAATCTGGCCTTGCAGACATCTTTTCAGGTGATCATCCTGCAATGAGATAAATGAAACTCGTCAATTATTGAAGCCACAGTAAATGATTAAAAGCGCACGAGCGTAATTTTCGTTTTAATACCGTGATGAAGCAATTTATGTATTTACGCATATTAAAGTCATCAAAGGAATTGATGCAATTGACGTTGGTTTTGCAAGTCACAACTTTCATTTTTTTTCGGCTATAAATTTGCGCACAACGCGTATTTGCGCACTCTACATCTACATCTTACTGCGGCTTGTTGGCCTTTTAGGCAAATCAGCAATTCGTTATAATTGACTTTTTAATGCGATGTTAATGACTATGTACGCATCTACAAAACTAATTTGGTACTAAAATAATTCGCATGTGGACTCATCCATAACACAATATGCCTGCAGGACAGCAGGTAGATGACGTATGAAAATATGAATGAATTAAATCAATTTCGGAGAGCATATTATGTTCGCTGTGGTTAATGGTTTAATTTATTTGTGCAGCGTTATTTAAAAAATAACGTACGTTAGTTGATTCCGAATATATATGAAAGAAAAAGTAATCACTTACAGAGATAATGTTGGAATCATTATTTAGCAATGTATTTAATATTGACAAACATAGGTGTGTTTTACTGAAAAATTAAATACATTGGTAGAAATTGGAAGATCATAGCAGTAGATTGCTGAATAACCCATTTCAAGATAGAAACTTTTGATATTATCATAGATAAAAAACATCACATTTAATGTATTAAAAAGTAAAATAAAATTTTTTGTGTTAAGTTTATCTGAAAGTAGTTTTTATGTCGTTTTAATATTCACTCATAAAAAGTTAAATATGATTACTTTTAGTTATCAACTTTTGCAATAAAGTACATATTTGACTGGATTTACTTTCTTATCAGTGAGCTTCAAATTTTCATGTTGTCCAGTAACCTAAAAATTACAAACGAAGAAGAACAAAATACAACGATTATTGAACTACAAATTGTTTTAAAAATTTGCTATTATCTATTAAACTTGCTTTCATGTGTACTTCTGTTCATTTTATAAAACAACTCTCCAAAATGATAACCTAAATATTAATTCAAAAAAAAACAAAGCACAAACGTTTTCACATTTAAATTAATGATGTACTTGTTAATTTTTGGTAGCACAACATTATTATTAAATGACAAAACCACCACTTTCCTTATATTCATTAAATTTCTACAACCAATTATCCACAATAAAGCTGTTTCATTAACATAAATTCACACTTTGAACAATACTCATTTTCAAAAATAATACCCACATAACAAATTATATGTTTAAAGCAATAACTCATAATTATTGTCTGAAAATTTGTAAAACCGTTAGTGAGAACCTTTTCGTCACTATCGTACACATCTCCATGTGTGTTGTTTGCATTTTTCGTTTTCTTTCAAAACACATACTGCGTCTCCTATCCGTTTACGCTTCAATTATGTTCTGCGTCTTACCATCATGCAGGATTGTAAGAATATAATTCATGTAATTCCATGCTTGTAGAGTGGTCCCCTGTTCTTGTTTCCAAAGCATTTTTCTCCTCGCAAGCTGAACGCAGATTTCAAACGTTTGTCGGCTGCATGTACCACTTGACCGATTAAGTCTTTAAGTGATGGCGTCTTGGCGCAATTCTCAATAGTAATAACGACAATAATTCGATAAGCTTCAATTGGTACTCCAAAGTAATTTTCTTAAACGTGCTTTCTACGAATTGCTATATTACGATTGCGGCTTTCGGTTACGTTCAGAATTGGAATGGAGACGATTGAAAATTAGGATGCTTGAGTGTAAATAAAGCAATTCTGGTATATGGCGATTTTCGTTAACTGGTCAATTTCTTCAAAAGCAAAACTCAACATTTTTCGATTCTTATATTGCGGTATTTAATCGTAATTTCTAAATATCAGCAACGTGCAGTCATTTTTAAGGATAAATAATCTATATGCATATTGGCACAGGAAGAAGATAAAATACTTTTGTCATGCATCATTGAGCAAAGTCATCAATAACTTAAAGTACAATTGTCCAATAATTAATTCGTTGTGCATTTCATTACGATAACTCCTGTTATAAAACGCAAACGTTGCAAAGTCGCTGCTTTCATGCAAATGATATTTGCATCTAATTGAAATTTATCGTTTACCTGCGCCATAGTCATTCGTATTTAAGCATGTGTTTTAATTGCCCATAAGAAAACTGCACACAAAAACCGGTATAAACTTGTTGATTAAAATAAATATCGCCTACGAGCACACAATCAAGGAAAGCGCAATTTGATACCCGATATAGTCGCGGCACTCGCGGCAGACTCAGAATGGGGAAAGTGACCGTAGTATCGTGGTGACTACAATCATAATAAAATAGTTGAAGTCACCGAGCAGCTAAGACCGTGATCGTGGGACCGCGTTCTGCTGATCTCGCCATCATGCGAACCACACACACTCGTGTTGGTTACGTTATTGTCTCGCACGGCGAACAGCCATGTGTGCAAAGAGCTAATTTTCACATATTATTAGCTTCGACTGCAAAGCCGAACGACATAAATTACAAAAGCGTGAAAGAAATTTGCGCGTGGAAAATGCGAGTGGACGCAACTGGATTCCGATCAATTTGATTTTGCTCATGCATTTATTTATACGCGTCCAGTAGTGTGGAGCTTAACAAGTGTTTGCATAAACTTGTTATGCATTTGGCTGGCATCGGGTTGTCATAAATTTTATGCGGGGCAATCTATAAAATAATAGAGAAAGAGCCGTGGCGAGCAGGTTTAATGAGTTGTAGTGGAATCTTGAGTTTTGTATCATTGCAATGTATGTGTGCATTGGGTGCGCTGATATTTTAATGAGTTCATTTAGTTATTTGCACGTGGGCGGTTTGAAAATGGATGTAAATCTAGATGGAAAATTATAATATATTATACAATCTGTTACAACTGGGAAGACATACGCAACCCTTGTTGCAGAATTGCATTGATAGAGCTTTGGTACCGAATCTGTACCAAACCCATAGGTTTGGCTATATAAAGGCAGCACAAAAGATTTTACTACACACTCTAAATTCAGATGTCTGCTAACAAATATTTCATATATTCTGAAAATGAGACAGATGTTTGCTGAAGTGAAAACAGTAGGCAAAAGTTTCTTCTCCAAGCCTTATTTACTTCTGTAATAATTTTTTAATGACACTATGACCTACGAAATGTTCCATAAATTATGTTTTTACATCTTCTATCTTTGTAGTTATTAATATACAAGTCGTTTTAACTCATCAATGTGATGATAATTAAAAATATTATTGCAAACTTAATTTAGAATTTTTTCTAATTTATGGAAGGAAGTTATAACTTTTGAAATTGTAAGTCATAAAATTATTTTCAATAGTAACTGAAAAGTAATCGAAAACAAATCAATTAGAAATAGGAAGAATAAGAAATATCTGTAGAGAAGGAAGTCAGCAAAGTTAATTATCTTGTTATTCCTTTTTAACTATTCATAAAAACGTCAATCATTAAACTACAAGTAATTAAAACGCCAAATTAATGAGATAAATTTACCACATACAACATAAATCCGGCAACATAAATATTCAAATCGCCTAATGTAAAACGTAATTAACCGTTGCCAAACTACAAAACTAACCTACCTAGTGAATGTAATTTTAATTGTAATTCAAACGGAATATCCTCTTGTTGTGTAGCTAAATTTAGATTAATAATGATTGAAATTATCTTAGATTAATTGTCATCCTATTTGAGGCTTTCCTAACAAGACCCTGCTTTACACTGGAATGTAATTGGTTATAAATAATAAGCATCACACTAGACAATCCCAAACAAATTGAAATGTTTTTCTCCCGGAGATGTACTTAACGAGATGCGAGCACTGTAAACTTGGAGGACAAAGCGAATCGTAAAAGTTGCAGGCGATGAATACGACCTTCTTAGCTTTTCGGGCTGTGTATGGAGTCGTCTGCACTTGGTGCATACACTATAGCGGAGATGTGGGAGATTTATTTTTACCTTTATATGCTAATGATCATGACTTTCAAATAGAGATAACTGCGTTTATCGCGCTGGCATACCGCGGAGACGAAAAACGAAAGCGCATTATTAATGCTCGTTTACTTCATTTGCCTCGTTAGTGTGCGCGGTAACAATCAGCCAGATATATTGCACGAAAATAAACGAGAAAACTCAGATAATTCAGGGCGCGTAAATTATTCTACCGCAGGAGATGCTGGTGAAGATGGTTCAAATGGGATAAATGAACTTTCAAACTGAGGATGGTGATGAAAACAAAAGAAATCATTGATTAAATTTCTCATCATGCTGTTTGCAAGTACTTCATATCAAATGAGCAATCGTGCTTTTTCTAGAAACATAAAATAATCACATCAATTACTCACTTTAGATGTGTAATTTAGAACTAGTTATGTTTAGAAAATTTGTGCCTTAGCAATATGTGGTTTGCAAAATGTTTTAAAATATTAGGAAAAACAAAATTTTTTTAAATTAAATTCTTAAAATATATTAATTTGATAATTTTAACTAACTCACTGTTGCATATATAATTTCTACTAATTTATTGGATGCTATATTAAAGAAATTTTAATTAATCTTATAAATGATTTGTGGGAATAACAAGTGTAATGAATTTATGAGAACTAAATTTAAATGTTGTTTTATTGTTTCAGATAAAATTTTATATAATATTTAAGAGATCATTTAAGATATTTATTTAATGGTAGCTAAGAATTATAACAATTCACTAATTTTGATTCAGAATACTTTCATACTTCTTTAAAAGGCCCATTTTTATAATAATTAATAATATAACACTTCTTAATTGTGAATATATAATTTTTGGCTTGTTCCCTTCTTCAATATAATTTTTGGTTGAAATTTTGTTTATATAGTTTTTACAGGTGACTGCTAAGTGGTTGGGAGAAGTTGTTGCTTGGCTCTCTTCTCTAAGATGAGTATTTTGAAAATTATAGAATTAAATTAGTCATAGGGAGTTGAGAATTCTTTGAAAGTGTGGCTGAACACATGTTCATTTAATGAACACATCCAGTTATTCATTAAATAATTTTAGGTTCTTTAATTTATGTTATAGATTTGTATGTTTTCTTTTATTATACGTTTATTGACGGATTTGAATATTGTTAGTGTTGAATTAATGTTGCCTGCGTAGAAGTGTTTAATTAGATAATTTGCAAATGGGAAGTAGTATGTTTGAGGATCTTTGAGAGTGCGCATATGCTCTTTATGATTTATTTCAAAATTTCTATTTGATTATTCCGTTTGATTTATGGAGGAAGTTTGGACTTAAAAGTTGGTTAATTTGTTGGAAAATTTTGTTATTATCGTGTCGTGCAATTCAGCAGAGAAGAAAATTTACTACCATATTAATTCTATTATAATTTTTTATCCAGATAAATCCTTTTTTTTGTCCTCAAAAGTATGTCAAGTCCTCAACAAATTACGTCTGCAAATTTCCCAAGCGTACATTTAATGCCTTAGCCTATTTGTACTAATTGTACTAACAAACACATAAATTTTAATAGATTTACTTAATAATGTTGAATGTCCAAATAGGGTTACTGTTATGCGTTACAAGTAAATTTGTTCTTTCTTTCAACTTGAGCCAAATGCTAATTGAAATTGGCAACTGCTTTTTTTCTTAACGTAGATTCTGTTAATTATAATAAATAATCATATACTACACTACACTTTTAAGAACATGAATCTGTTTTTTATTACCACTTTTTACCATTGAATATAAATTTATAATGTTTGCGCGAAAGTAAAAGTATCCAATGAGATAAATAAATATTCAAACTTACAATCGCGATGTAATCACAAGAGAAATTAACACTGTGTCTGGCTGGTGTATGTCCGGTGTCAAGCACTGATATATATTCTGCATCCGAAAAAAGAGAATTGCAAATCAGGTGACGATGGATGGTGGTAGAATATAAAAGATGCGAGGTGAAATAGAATAGTTTGGATGATTGTTTTGATCTGAATGCGGCCGTCTCGCCGCCTCGCTCGATCGAATGGATTCGATGCGTACGTATGCGCTCAATGCTGAGAAATGCGAGAATCGTAAACACAATCGAATTAAATCCAAAACATGTATAAATCGAACGTTAAAACCGTAGCAAAACGTAACCAACGAGGCATTGTTGTGACGCAATCCAAGTTAAACAAAAGCTACCTTGCTGGCTGCGGCTACCTGATTCATCTGCCACATTTACTCACAACTTATTCGCAGACGCACTCCGTCAAATATCAAAACCAAGCGTCGCTTTTTCAAAACAACTACCATTAATTATAAATTCGGAATTAGTTTTGCATTGTTGTTATTGTAATGAATGTTATGAACTTTCACGCTCACAAATTAAATTAATAGATTTGGCAATATTTATTATGCTAATAGAGTTCAAGCTGCGGAATTATAATCGATTTTATATGAGTCAAGGAAAATGACTTATCAGTGGCTTTACATTGATTGTTTATCACTGAAATTGATTTACTGAAACTGAAACTTCATTTACTTGGCTCGCTCCATACGTTTTCCTTCTTAATCTGAAAAGTGCGCTTTGTATCTAAACAACAATGCCGAATAAGGTGCATTGTAGTTTCGTGAATGAATACTATTTGCAAGGAACTTAATGAGAAGATTGCATGTCGAAAGCTTTTGTTTCCAAAATTGGAATTACTTTCCAGATGCCTATCGCGTCTAGTCAGAAATGTACTCAGGAATGAAATGAGAAATGCGAAAAGAATTAAATTAGAAATAATGTAGGATGGGATAATTGAAGATCAATTATATTCATTATTAATTATAGAACACATGTTTTAAGAGCAATGCTAGTTTGGTTTCAAAATGTAGATTGAAGTAGAAAGTGTTTTATTTTGTTGCATTTTACAACTTGTTTTCATTCATATTGTATATCTTCTTTCTAATAACAATAAACAATGTTTCTTGAATTATGAACATATACAAATTAATTTTTGTTTGAAAACCAAATTCAAGTCAATAATATAAACTAATACGAACGAAATAAAACCAAACTTTTTACAATAATAATTCTGATTATAAAAAATTACCTGAAATACCCAAAATTATCACATTAAATTAATTATACTGCATTAATTTTATAAGGGTTATTAAGAAAAAAAATTTATTACTCGTTTGAGTGAGTAATTATTACCTCAAGTTGAACATAGTTAAATCTCTGAGAATATTTTCAAAGTAAGCGAACCATGGACTTTGTCTCATCTTGTCGATGTTGTGCTATTTATTCAAGTGTAAAATGATATGGAAATAAAGTTTTCTCCTGTCAGTGGAATTAAAGTATGTTATTGCAGTGTCAGAGTCCAAATAATCAGTGTCAGACGACGACTTATTCAAATACTGACCGGCGCGCCGCATTTTTACCTATCATCCTTGGAATCGATGAGGTAAATGTAGAAATAACGCCATTGGAAATGAAAAGGAAACGTAATGGACGTCTGTAACGCAAGCAGTAATTAAAATTGCAGTGAATGTAAGTAAACAGCCGGCGTGCGTGGTGCGCAGCTCGTTATCGGACCAATTTATGTCTTGGTTCTTTTTCAACGTGTGGACTGCGGATGGATGGAGCACTTCTCAAATGAAAGTTTTACCAAATTTCATTTAAATCCATGTGAGAATAGTGTTGACACAAATGTAATCGACTCTAATTAAGTACAAATGTAATTGGATAGAAATTTTAAACTACTTTCAGTAAATAGGTAATTCATCAATAAATCAAATTTTTGTAATAAATAATTTTCATTTCAAATGCCATCTAGGATCATTTAAATGACTGAATCATTTAACCGCTGACATTTCATTGATTTATCAACTTAATATTTAACATTTATTGCTATCCATTTCAGACGCCCACAACGTCATAATAATAATTTAAATAGAATTTTCTGTTTCACCGCAGTAAACTGATAAATTCGCGCTTTACATTTTCTCAATTCAATTAGCCGTCAATATAAGAAAAAGTGGAAAGTTCGCTGGTATGCCCATAGTCAGTCCATGGTGTCAATGAAGAAAACTAGACTAGTAGAACACCTGATGCACGAGACGCTCGCTTGTCAACTTGTTCTTGTTGTTTTTATCTTAACCAAGTTCTATCATGTCAAGCCGCTGGTGATAAATTGCAAGAATTGTACCACGGGTAGAATTGCAGTAATTAGCATTGCGTAATTTACCGTTGGAGTTGCAATTACACCCAATCACACACCACTCAGCTGCATCAAAGAAGCATGTAATATCTATTTAAACAATTAGAAATGATACAGTTAATCATGTAATACCAAGCAATAAGTAATTTTTGTTTGATAAATTTAAGTGCATTTTGGTTATATTGAGGTATTGTGCTATTTTACGAGTTGGTATTGATTTTCTCATTTTCGGACATTCAATACAATTCAGCAACAATTCTCCATTTGTAAATATGTAAATAAAATTTATCGAATCAATTTGTGTGCTGTTTTCGTGAATAACAAAGTGTAAATATGGTTGGTATCACTTGGAACCAATATTTCGGTGTAGTAGGAGTGTGATAAATAAACAAAACCATAAATAACCGAACAAAACATAAATTATTGTAATAAATTAAATTAAAATAAAATATTACTTTCTTTTATCAATTGCTATAATAATAGCATCATAAAATACAATGCACCTATTTTGTATTCTGTTGGTTTTTTTCAGTATAATCATTAATATCAACTATATAAAATGCTCACCATTTCGTTTCAGTACTAACTTTTATCTAGCATTGAGATTATTTTTTTTAAATTAAAAAAAATTATTTAATAAATTCAAATAGAAATACTAACTTGTGTGAACTTCATCTAAATTCATCATTGAGAACTTTCCCATACATTGGTATCAATTTGAGCAAAGCAATTTGAAAAATTCATAACAATGGCTTTTCAAAGTGACAAACAAAAACACTTTTCACTCGTGTTACTCCTATTTCTTGGATTGCGATCTCTAGATTATGTTGGTTGTTCTAAATACGTTTTTCCTGTCCTTACCATCCTTACCACGCGTGCGACAATCTTGGGAATTATTTTGCGTGCATTTCCACTTGTTTTTTTCTAAGTAGGAATGTATAGCGCATCACAAGTCTACCATTACGAAAAATTTCTCTTATTTCTTGGCGTTTCCTGAGAGACAGCTATTATATAGATGACTCTAGACATTATCTTGTCTAGTCACGTCTGTTATCCTGTTCAATTGGACAAAACTATAATTGTAATTTCTTTAAACAACCTGCAATTTATCGAACAAAAAGCCAAAAAATATTTTCAACTCTGCAACTTTTATTATCAAAATCAGCTGTTGTCTATAGTGTTAGAATATGTCAGTTTCTAAACAATTACGTTACTGTTTTCATTGCTAATAAATACTAAATTTTTGTTTATTTGGCATGACATCATCCTGGTGAAATAGACAAATAGTTTTTACTCAAAAATGATTCACGGTGACTTTTGTGGTTTAGTGGAGGCGTTTTATTTGGAGGAAATAATCGATGAAGATTTGGATTTCATAAATAATTAGCGCATGCTAAAAATCGTCCGAGTGGCACTTTAAGTATACCGCAATTTGCAATCACCAATGATGAGGTGTGAAGAAGTGATCACGGTTCATTGAACAATAGCAATTTGAGTGACCTTTTGAAGTGATCGTACATACTTTTTGTCTGTAGGTGTAGGTCGAAAAAGTCTCACCGACTGAATCATTGCGAATCACCTCTTGTGCAAATTGAAATGGAATAGTGACTCGCCAGAAAAACAATTGAGATTGAATTAGCATAAAAGCACTTGTATAGTGCTAGATTCTCACGTAACAGGGTTTATTTTTGTCGTTGGAAAAACCGCTCATCCATTTAAAATAACAACAATTTAGCTACCAGCGATAACATAAATCGACATAAAATTAAACCACGGAGAACAATAGGAAATCAGGGCGCACTTATCATACAAGAATGCATCCAATTATTGCCAACCACTTCGAGTATTTCCTCGTTAATTTTTTCGAATAATAAAATACGCACCACAACGTAAGCGCGCGGTGAAACTACCAACACGCGTAATAAGTGAATCAAATTATTTAAATGCAATAAGAGACAATTTCATTGTAGCAAAATAAAATTAAAAAAATGATTAAAATTTGACATATAAAATAAAAACATGTCCATGGACATAAATTAAGTTTGGGAGATTAATCGATACGCTTCGCTGGGCATTTATTGGGTGCGATTTGCCGATATTAGCAGACATATACTAGTAAAGCATAAATATGAAATGCGCGGTCGTATCGGCAGACAAACAATTTATATTTATTGCTCTCCAGGCAATTTGTTGAAATCTGGCGATATTATGTACTCCGTTAGTTTTTGTTCGCTTGCGAACCGCGATAAGCCTATAAAATGGTTGGTAACTGTATTAATAAACCAAGTTGATAATTGGTCTCTGTGGTGCAGACAATGAATGAATCGACCAGAACCAGTACAACAATATCAAAAATCTAGTTTGTACCGTCATTTTACGCACATAAAAAAATTGACAATAAAGAATTACCAGCTTGATAAGTAGACTGTGGGAAGCAACAATTAAAAATATCATAAATTGTAGCATAACATCAATGTTATTGCCATAAAAAATTGCATTGTAAAGATCACCCAGAAATCGGCTTAAATTTTATTTAATTTATTTGAATAAACAAAAAAAATTTACCATAAACCTTTTACTTTCACTCCTTCAGCGTCTTCAAAGAGTGCATACTTGACACATTCTCTTTCGAGTTTTTGGGGAGACATTTAGAAGAGTGAGCCTTGTATTGATTCTGCCAATGCTATTTTCATAATAAATTAGTCTACGTAAGTGACATTACTGACAAAGACTAAACAAACTCAAAAGAGATTGTTCTCCAAGAATCTGACGTTGATTGGTCATCGACAATGCAGATATCCAAATACTCGTAAAATACGCTACGAAAACATGTAAATTAGGTGCTCACACAATAAATAAGAAGCACCAATCGATGAAGTCTTGTCGTGCGCGTATAAAAGAAAGTTACAAATATATCAATTATCGGCAAGAATATCTATTAATGGGCATAAAATATATTGATATACAATCGTACATATGGCGCACTAGACATTTCGTAAGCAATAATTTTACGACTTCGTAGGCATTGTTTTCGGCAGAGGATAATATATACATATCAGTTATAACTGATTTACGATTGGCGTGCTTTCTATTTTTCATACTTGTTGCCTCGCTATTCAAGGCATCAAAAACCGCATTGCAATAAATAACACACAAGTATCCTGCATCCTTATGTGGAAGTTGGATATAGTGCTCGCCACGACTATATCCAACTTGAGATTGACATGATTAGAATTGCGAACGACATGTTAGATATATATTGTGATACAAGAAATGACAAGGAATAAATGAGCAAAGGAGAACAAGCAAATATTTTCGAAGGTCGAGCTGAAGTGGATTCATTTGCATAGATATTCTGCTTCGTGGTCGTTTAGCTTGATGAAAAGAGTTTAACGAGACAGAAGAAAATATATTTCATCCACGCTTGGTTGCCTTTGGTTTGGATTCTTCTGACAGTAGAAAATACGCAATATATATTTCAGAAGGTATAAATTACTAAATGCATTTCATATACTATTAACGAAAGATTAATTGAAAACCCAAATTATCATCAATTGTAAACAAGAATAAAAATGCAAGTGAAAGAATGATTTATGTTTACAAACACACATCGCTTACAGGCACGCACATCAACATGAGGTGTGACTATTCCCACTTCTTCGGTGAGTAGAAAAACCTTAGTGTTCTGGATAGCATTGCACTACACTTTCTACTATCGAGCAAGGAAGAACTCACTCCTGTTTTCTTCTCCTCTCTTCTCCAAAATGCCTAATTCTATGAAACAAGATTTTCTTGCAAATGCAGAACAATTGCTTCCGACGTTTAAATTTAAATCGCCAATAAATTGAGAACCTCAGCAGTTCCCGTTAAGTGAAACAACCAAAATGGATTAACTGCTTGAAATTGATGTTGGCCCGTTACACAACTCCACAAATCCTATGAAGTAAGGTAAAATTTACTGCACACATCTGATAAAATGATAAATGTTTATAATCGATTATCTCAATGATGTAACTACGATTAACTTCCACCGATTACTCTATGCCTAGTAATAATTGAAAGACCAAACTGCACTGAATGCGCCCATACCATATGTGCTAATCGTAATGGAACTAATCAATCGGAAAGCGGTAGTTGCTGATTTGCAGTTGCTAACAACTTTGTTGCCAACAGCTTTCAAATCCAACAAGAATATAAATATAATTCAAATTGGAATAAATTACTTTGCGAACACTAGACATAGTGCGCCGACTGCGCCTATCTGAGATAAATGCATAAAGGATCAATAGATCAATCAATATGTGCTTATTAGTGATGTTATCAGAAGTGCAGCAGGATATTTGCATTCGAAGAATGGCATGACATATTTTGAATGACAAACAATAATGTGGCGGACCAAGTGAAAGCATTTGCTTGAATTTGTAAATGAACTCAACATATAAGTTGCAAACAAGTGAGATACTTGTATTGTTAATTAGGATTGTTCAGGTCATTTTGTAGATAGTAAATAGTGTGATAATTAGTCAACATTTGATATCTTCAAATATTTTACCTGCAATCACTTATCAAAGCAAAATCCTTGGATTCCTTCTTCGAATCTATTTAGCAACAATTCCAGTCCATGGAATGTACCTTCACTTATGCTCAGCGCATATCATACCTCAGGTCAATCGGTATTAAGCAGCGATAGGATTGAGAAACCACTTGATCAAAGCTACACCACATAATTTATGCTTCACATACTTATGTAGATATTCTAAGAGATCACAAGAATCAGCACACTTATCGCATCATTTGCATGCTCACATGTTTGCTGTGCACATGGTATTAACATTATTAGATGTAACATAATTATTGTAATTTCGCAGAAGGGTGTTGGTGCACTTGCACTCTGACGCAGGGTGTGCATATAGCATGAGAGCCAAAATAAAGAGCAAAAGAGCTCAGCGATCCAATATGTGCACATCGCATTCAACGGCCTTACAAATCAACGCATCAAGGCTGTCAACCTACTCGATGATACTCATGAAAACAACATCGACTACAATGACCACAATACCACATCGACCACAAGAATAACGTAATACTTCATTTTTTGATTTCCTTTTATGATCCATGAATGACACCATGAATGAAAATGCTGGTGTGGAGATACGTATTTATTTCTAAAAAACAGAAATGTATTTAGGTTTATAGAAAAGAAAACATTCAAACGGTTTAATTTTGGTCACGTACATCTTATTCTGAAGACCACTTTACGTCACGTGCTTCAAAGATTAACATAAATAAATGGTATGCTAGATGTATTTTTACTGAGAATTTTAAAGTTCCGTCCAAATTTAGACAATAATTCTATCGTAATTAAAATGCTTAGCCTAATCGCCTTGGTCTATTTCATTCTGGATAAGTCTTTATAAGGATAATATTGTTCAAAACTTTGAAAATCTGACCATGCTTTATGTTTCGCGTGAAAGTGTATGTGTATCATTATGGAAATAATCTTTTTGCTTTTAAATTTCAACGTTTTTGCGTTTAATTGAGGTAGCAATAATTGAATGTAAAAACGTTGAAATTTAAAAGCAAAAAGATTCTTTCCGTTCCAGTAGCTCAAAATTAATTGATA